>OX352772.1:156241709-156475037 GCA_947095535.1 Poecilobothrus nobilitatus | reverse complement strand
AACAGAAACAATAGTTGCTATTTTTAAAGACATTGGAAACACGGAATTTTGAAAAGATGAATTAATGAAGTTTACTAGGATTGGACACAGACGTAATGAAAGTCTTTCAAATCTTATTTAAGTTTTCTTATAAGAAAATATAAAATAATTGAGATTTGCTGAGTATTACATAAAATTTTTATATGCTGATCTTCTTTATAATGATAAATATATAAAATGTATAAAAATATATGTAAATGCATTAATTTTAGATTTTAGATTAGATTTAGAAATTAATTCTAGAAATAAAAAAAAATTTAAGAGTGTAGTTTTAAGAAATAATAAAATTTTTAAATTAAGTTTTTTGTTAAAAAATATTGTTGTTTGATGTGTAAATATATATAATTTTAATATTAATTGTATAAAAATAAAAAATAAAAATATTAAAGTGAATTCTATGTGTAAGTTTGCCATAATGTAATAATAAAATAAAGGTTTTTGTAAATAATTATTTTGATTTCAAAATGAATGAACTTGTTTGAGTAATTTGAGTAATAATAATTCTTTTGGTATTATCGTATATATACTTATATAATATGAAGTTAAGTAAATAATAAAATAAAAATGAAATGGATTTTGATTTGGAATTAAATATGTTTGATCAGCTGATTTTATAAATGTAAAGTAAATTATTTTGTTTTTAAGTTTTTTAGTTTTAATATTAGTATAATAAAGTAAAAATTTTTTTAATAATATTTGAGTGAAGTGATTGTATGTAAATTTAAATAATAATATAATAAAAAGAGATAATTTTCTTTGAATTTTTAAATGTTGGATTTTTTATACAATTTAGTTGTGAAAGAAATAATAATGTTAAAAAACAACTTATACGTAAGGAACAATAGAATTTAAAAATTAATTGCATAAAGGTATAATAATATGTTGTGTAATTAACAGTAATTAAAGTAACCTTATTAAGTATCTTAAGAATACTGTTTTTAAGTCTTAACAATATAACATTTCGGCCGTTGTTAAAAAACAGAAACAATCTCCTACATTAGACAATCATCATGTCATCATTCAGAAATGCGTTACTTAAATGTGGTCTTTACATGTGGTCTACCTATATAAGATGCATGTGTATAATATGTTTCCCATAAAATATCATTGAAATATGTACATATATAATGTATAATATCCGTATATTTAAAAATACTATAAACTTAATCAATAAAAATTAGAAAACATATTCACATTTCTGTACATCATTTAATCAAAAATGAGTACATACATATTTAAAGAACAGAAAACCTTACATTCTTATCCATATACAATTTTTACACATATTTTTAGCCAATCAATTTGGAAACATAATTTGAAAAACCAAACGAAAAAAAATTCTGGTTGCATTTATAAAGGTAAAAAACAATCATGTATTTTTTATATTGAAAATATGTTAAACAGAACCTGAAATGTACGCATTTAAAAAGAAGTTTTTTCAAAATTTGAAGAGCTGTCGGTGCTGTAGGATCTCTAACGGTGAGGGTACAAAGAAGTTGTTCTACAACATTACTCTTTTAAGAGACCTATGCATAGTTAATATTTCATTGCTCTTTACTAAACAGTATATAAGTTTTAACAGTCGGAGGGACAGAGCGAACTTAATAACAAATTTTTCAAAATGTGCTTGAAAGGTTAATTCAACAAAACATTTGTGCTCTTTTCACGTAAAAACCACCAGTCCGATTGCAACCAAATTTTGCAGGAACGTTTCTACGACCCCGGAAAGTGTTATAGGCTATATCGCGGTTCATTAACCCATTGCGGCCCGAGAGCCATTTAAAGCTTTTTCGCTTTTTCGTTCTCCTGCCTAAACGGTTCGATCGATTGAGTTGAAAATTTGTACAAATGTTCTTCTAGCTTTGGACGGGTGCCGCGAAGAAATTTGGATACAATATGTTACCCGAATTCGGCCCGGCGGGCTTCCAAAAAAATTTTTGTTTCCTATTTATGTCCAATTTTGTACGGTGGTTTTATGGTTCGAAAAAAAGCCTGTGACAAATTTTTATGAAGTTCCGTTAGCCCGTTTGGGCAGGAGAGCCGAACGAAGTTCATTAAATATTCTGTTGTCCTGCTTAAACGGTTTGACCAATTGAGTTGAAAATTTTACAATAGTGTAGCTCTTTACCACAGGAGCTCATTGATTTGTTTTAGTTACAATCCATTAACCCGTTTCGGCACCAGGACTCAATGAAATTTTTCAATTTCTTTGTTGTCGCGCTTAAACGGTTTTGCAATTGAATTGAAAATTTACAAAAGTGTAGCTCTTTACCACAGGAGCTCACTGAGTTGATTTGGTACGATCCATTAACCCGTTTCGGCACCAGGATTCAATGAAGTTTTTCAATTTCTTTGTTGTCGCGCTTAAACGGTTTTGCCAATTGATTTGAAAATTTACAAAAGTGTAGCTCTTTACCACAGGAGCTTACTGAGGAGATTTGGTTACGATCCATTAACCCGTTTCGGCACCAGGGCTCAATAAAATTTTTAATTTCTTTGTTGTCGCACTTAAACGGTTTTACCAATTGAGTTTGAAAATTTACAAAAGTGTAGGTCTTTATAACAAAAGCTTTCTGAGTTGATTTGGTTACGATACATTAACCCATCAGGCTTTCAGGCCTTGAAATTCTCATTTTTTGTTGTTGTGCTTAAGCGATTTGACCAATTGAAAATTTGCACAAGTATTGCACTTTGCAGACAAACTCATTCAATAAATTTTGTTGTGATACATTAACACATTTCGACACGATAAATTGTCAAAAAAAAATTTGCTTCTAATTTCTGTCCAATTTGGCAGGATGAATTTATGGTTCTAAATAAAGCCTGTGACAAAATGTTTGTTAACGTTTGTTAATCCATTTCCGCACGAGCACTTATTAATAATATTTTGCCTAATTTTGTGTAGTGTTATTATTATTAAAAGATATTTCCAACACTCTTTACTTTTATCTATACTGTTTCTAATATTCCATAAAAACCTTTAATGCAAATTTCTAATATAGAACAGTAATTAAAGTAACCTTATTAAGTATCTTAAGAATACTGTTTTTAAGTCTTAACAATATAACATTTTCGGCCGTTGTTAAAAAACAGAAACAATCTCCTACATTAGACAATCATCATGTCATCATTCAGAATGCGTTACTTAAATGTGGTCTTTACATGTGGTCTACCTATATAAGATGCATGTGTATAATATGTTTCCCATAAAATATCATTGAAATATGTACATATAGTATGTATAATCCGTATATTTAAAAATACTATAAACTTAATCAATAAAAATTAGAAAACATATTCACATTTCTGTACATCATTTAATCAAAAATGAGTACATACATATTTAAAGAACAGAAAACCTTACATTCTTGTCCATATACAATTTTTACACATATTTTTAGCCAATCAATTTGGAAACATAATTTGAAAAACCAAACGAAAAAAAAATTCTGGTTGATGTATTTTTTATATTGAAAATATGTTAAACAGAACCTGAAATGTACGCATTTAAAAAGAAGTTTTTCAAAATTTGAAGAGCTGTCGGTGCTGTAGGATCTCTAACGGTGAGGGTACATAAAGAAGTTTTTCTACAACATTACTCTTTTAAGAGACCTATGCATAGTTAATATTTCATTGCTCTTTACTAAACAGTATATAAGTTTTAACAGTCGGAGGGACAGAGCGAACTTAATAACAAATTTTTCAAAATGTGCTTAAAAGGTTAATTCACCAAAACATGAAGTGACATTACTTACAAGAAAAACTTGATTACATTATGGTCTTTTATAATTTAAATACGATTTTATGTTTCGATATTAACGAATATTAACGAATATATAAGTTTTGAAAACAGACGGAGGGACAGAGCGAACCTAATAGCAAATTTTTCAAAATATGCTGAAAAGGATAATTCACAAAAACATGAAGTGACATTACTTACGAAAAAAATGTACTACATTATGGTCATAATTGAAATGCGATTTTATGTCTCGGTATTAAAAAATATATTGTGGAAATTCACTTCGCCGTAATTGTGTACTCAATAGATTACTGATTCCTTTAAAAAATTTTTGTAGAAGAATTGTCTCTAATTCTTGGCTCTGTTTATTCAATTTAACTAAATCTAATAAAAAATAGAATATAAACTACCAGCATCTGTAAATGCATAGTAATAAGTTAACTATATTAATTAAATTACATTAACGCAGAAACAAAAGCTAATAATTTTTATTTCACAAAGCCAATAAAATACTCCGGGCAACGCCGGGTAGTCTGCTAGTCTAATAAATAAGGAAGAAATTCTGTTTGTTTGTTTGTTTGTTTGTTTGTGCCCTTTTCACGTAAAAACCACCAGTCCGATTGCAACCAAATTTTGCAGGAACGTTCCTACGACCCCGGAAAGTGTTATAGGCTATATCGCGTTTCGGTTCATTAACCCATTGTGGCCCGAGAGCCATTTAAAGCCGTTTCGTTTTTTCGTTGTCCTGCCTAAACGGTTTGATCGATTGAGTTGAAAATTTGGACAAATATTCTTATTATCATTGGACGGGTACCGAAGAAATTTGGATTCAATATATTACCCGGATTCGGCCCGGCGGGCTTCCAAAAATTTTTTGTATCCGATTTATATCCAATTTTGTAAGGTGGTTTTATGGTCTGAAAAAAAGCCTGTGACAAATTTTTATGAAGATCCGGTAACCCGTTTGGGCACGAGAGCCGAACGAAGTTCATTAAATTTTTCTGTTGTCCTGCTAAAACGGTTTGACCAATTGAGTTGAAAATTTACAATAGTGTAGCTCTTTACCACAGGAGCTCACTGAGTTGTTTTAGTTACAATCCATTAACCCGTTTCGGCACCAGGACTCAATGAAATTTTTCAATTTCTTTGTTGTCGCGCTTAAACGGTTTTGCCAATTGAATTGAAAATTTACAAAAGTGTAGCTCTTTACCACAGGAGCTCACTGAGTTGTTTTAGTTACAATCCATTAACCCGTTTCGGCACCAGGACTCAATGAAATTTTTCAATTTCTTTGTTGTCGCGCTTAAACGGTTTTGCCAATTGAATTGAAAATTTACAAAAGTGTAGCTCTTTACCACAGGAGCTCACTGAGTTGATTTGGTTACGATCCATTAATTCGTTTCGGCACCAGGATTCAATGAAGTTTTTCAATTTCTTTGTTGTCGCGCTTAAACGGTTTTGCCAATTGATTTGAAAATTTACAAAAGTGTAGCTCTTTACCACAGGAGCTTACTGAGGAGATTTGGTTACGATCCATTAACCCATTTCGGCACCAGGGCTCAATAAAAATGTTTAATTTCTTTGTTGTTGCACTTAAACGGTTTTACCAATTGAGTTGAAAATTTACAAAAGTGTAGGTCTTTATAACAATAGCTTTCTGAGTTGATTTGGTTACGATACATTAACCCATCAGGCTTCAGGCCATGAAATTCTCATTTTTTGTTGTTGCGCTTAAACGATTTGACCAATTGAAAATTTGCACAAGTATTGCACTTTGGCACACAAACTCATTCAAAAAATTTTGTTGTGATACATTAACACATTTCAAAACGATAGACTGTCAAAAAAAAAATTTTGTGTCTAATTTCTGTCTAATTTGGGAGGATGAATTTATGGTTCTAAATAAAGCCTGTGACAAAATGTTTGTTAACGTTTCCGCACGAGCACTTATTAATAATATTTTTCCTAATTTTGTGTATTGTTATTATTATTAAAAAGATATTTCCAACACTCTTTACTTTTATCTATACTGTTTATTCCATAAAAATCTTTCAATGCAAATTTCTAATATAGAACAGTAATTAAAGTAATCTTATTAAGTATCTTAAGAATACTGTGTTTAAGTCTTAACAACATAGCATTTTCGGCCGTTGTTAAAAAACAGAAACAATCTTCAATCTTCAAAAAACATTAGACAACCATCATGTCATCATTCAGAAATGCATTACTTACATGTGGTCTTCACATGTGGTCTATAGTACGTATAATATCCGTATACTTAAAAATACTATAAACTTAATCAATTTAATTAGAAAACATATTCACATTTCTGTACAGCATTTAATCAAAAATGAGTACATACATATTTAAAGAACAGAAAACCTTACATTCTTATCCATATACAATTTTTACACATATTTTTAGCCAATCAATTTGGAAACATAATTAGAAAAACTAAACGTCAAAAATTCTGGTTTATTTATAAAGGTAAAAAACAATCATGTATTTTTTATATTGAAAATATGTTAAACAGAACCTGAAATGTACGCATTTAAAAACAAGTTTTCTCAAAATTTGAAGAGCTGTCGGTGCTGTAGGATCTCCAGCGGTGAGGGTGCATAAAAAAGTTGTTCTACAACATTACTCTTTTAATAGACCTATGCATAGTTAATATTTCATTGCTCTTTATTAAACAGTATATAAGTTTTAACAGACGGAGGGACAGAGCGACAGACCTAATAACAAATTTTTCAAAATGTGCTTAAAAGGATAATTCACCAAACCATGAAGTGACATTACTTACAAAAAAAAATTGATTACTTTTTGGCCTCTTATAATTTAAATACGATTTTATGTTTCGGTATTAAAACTCACTTCACCGTAATTGTGTACTCAATAGATTATTGATTCATTTAAAGATTTTTTGTAGACAAATTATCTCTAAATCTTCGCTCTGGTTATTCAAGTATCAGTTTCTGAAAATTCATAGTAATACGTGAACTATATTAATTAAATTATATTAACTCAAAAGCAAAAGTTAATAATTTTTATATCATAAAGCCGATCAAATACTCCGAGCAACGCCGGGTACTCTGCTAGTAAATATATATTATGTATGGTTAAAAAATTTTGATCAATAAAGTTAATGTGTGTAAAATTAAATTTGTTATTAAATAATATGTAAATCATTAAAAAAAATTTAGTTAAACTGCAAGTAATAAAATATGTACGTTAGTGTAATAATGTAATAAAAAAATTTTTTTTTTTTACTCTAATTACAAATTGGAAATGTATTTATACCCGTACGATAAGGATCGGGTATATTAAAATTGCTCCTCCGTTTCTAACACCTCGAAATAAGCTAGCTAGATATACCTTCAATGGTATGGATCGGATCAGAAAAAATTCTAAGTCGATTGAGCTTTGTCCGTCCGTCCGTCTGTCCGTCAGCAAGATAACTCAAAAACTAAGAAAGCTACAGTCTTGAAATTAACACAAAGTATTCTTACAACAATTTGTAGGTTCCCTATTTTTTTTGGTTGAGATCCGACCACAACTTCGGGTACCTCTCGAACACCTAACTTTTAGATCCCCACATTTATTTTGAAATAGAGCTATGAAGTTTTAACTACTGATAGATCTCACAAAAATATGAATTTTATTTTTAATAACTTTTCTGTAGCCCCACCCGTTACGGAGCTACAGCTCCCCAAAGGTTCTAAAAAGGTCTATATTTAAATTGTTATAGCACAAGTTGTATAATGTATATCTTCATTTTGAAAACGCCAAACGATTACTACTTTTATTAACTTTAAAAGTATATATATAATAAATATATAGTTGTGGCATACGGTGTCTTAATTTACCATTATGCGATACTAAAACTTTACAAAATCCTTTACCCCTTCTATCTTCTAAACGGTTTAAGTTGGAAACTTGAAATTTTGACAGAAGTTAGATCTTTAAAAATAAGTATGAGTCATTTTAAACACCTGTAACTTGAACACCTGTTAAAATTTTTTTGAAGTAATACACAAAAATTAAAGCTTCAACATTATACTCTTATTTCTGTTAACAACTTTTTTTAATAATATAGGGTTACTTTATAATTGACGAAAGTGTTACTTGATTTTTTCAAATTTTCTAACAAATTTCTTTAAAACGAATTTTTTCCATTTTGTTTTACTCGATAATTTGAAATTGTTTAGGATATAATGCGTAGTACAAAAAAATGTAAATAAATAAACAACATAACGGTTGCTTGAAGAATTTTTATTTATATGATATTGATAGATATACATAATTATATAATATCATGTTTATTTACATATCGTATATGTCACTAGTGAATGAATGATAAGAGTATAGATGTATATTATATAGCGCCGTATTTACATACATATATGTATTTTATTGTACTTAGAAGAAATTATTCTGTCAATGGAATATTTAAATATAATATAATATAATATTTAAAATTATATTTACTATTTTGTACTAAGTAAATTTAATATATGTACATTTACCGCTTAGTATTAAATGGTACCATAGAATATTTGGAAAAGTTTTGGATTGATAATCGTTATGTGGAAGGTTAAAATCTGCTTTTGAAGAATGTATAAAGTTTGAATTGAATATATGTACAACCCATAGTTCTACAAATTATAAAATTCACCCAAATTATTTTAAAATACTAAAATATTAAAAAAATAATATTGTAAGCAGAGTGACAGGCTGTGAACATACTAACGGTTCGTACGGGTATCTAAGAGTTGACAAAGGCAACTGTATTCTTCCTCGTTTTAATATGTATTTTATCAGTGTATGATAAAATTTTATATGTCTTACTGCGTTTGGATTGGCGAAGGTGAATTTGCCTATGTTTCACCCATAGAAACCGCTAGATGTGCAGGATTTTTATTTTTTAGATTCACTGTACAATCTACTTTGAAACTGAGAGAAATGATGCTGGAAGAATATTTCTTTGTTTCCATTCTATTACAGGTTAACATCAGTTGTGAATAATTGTTTGTATATTTTTTTCCATAAGTTCATTTTTTATATTTTGATATGTTAGCTCCAGCACATATAAAATATTTTTTGAATTGTTTGCATTGCTATTGGTTGTTGTTGGTGTAATTTTTGTAATCTTTGAAATATCTTCTTTTTAGCACATTTCCAAAAAAATTTTGAAAAAATGTGCTTATTAGTTTCACTCTGTCCGTCCGTCCGTCCGTCTGTTTACAAAACTTCTACACCGTTAAAGATAGAGAAAAAAAATTTTAACCATAGGTAGGTCTCATAAAAAAAATAATTTTGTGGAACAACTTTTTCATGTAGCCCCCCTCATTACGGAGCTACACCCCCTCAAACTTTGAAAAAGCCCCATTTTTAAATGCATATATTTTATGTTCTGCTTAAGATTTTTTCAATCTGAAAACGTCATTCGACAGGTATTTCTTTTATCTTTGTAAATTAATATCAAAATTATACAATATTTTTAAATTTAGTATTTAAATTTACCGTTATGTGAAAACCAAATTTTGCATGATTTTTCTACTTTCATAACTCCGGCACGCTTCTAGATAGAAGCTTGAAATTTTGAGGCAAGAAAGAACTTTTAGAATTAGTATAAGTTTGCTCAGAAAATTTTTTCGGACCACCCCCTGTTTATGAGCTATTAGGGCTTAAAAATTGAAAATTTGTTATTTTTAAACACCTGTAACTTAGGAACCTGCACACATTTTACTTCTGCAAGATGTAAAAATTAAAGCTAAAATAATATATTTTTACGTGTGTGAAAGGTTTATTTTAGTTGTAAAGGGTTCCAAAGTTGCAGCTCTTCAAAATTGTTGAAAAGCCCCATTTTCAGATGTATATATCTCGGGCTCTGCGTAATAGTTTTGCAATCTAAAACCGGCAGAAGATCGAAAATTTTGTTATCTATATAAAACAATATCAAAATTATGTAATATTTTGTAATTTACGATTTAAATTTACCGTTATGTGAAAACCACATTTTGCATGAAATTTCTTTTTTCATAACTCCGGCACCCGTTTAGATAGGAACCTGAAATTTTGAGACAAGAAAGAACTTTTAGAATTAGTATAAGTTTCCTCAGAAAATTTTTTGGGAACGCCCCCTCTTTAAGAGTTATTACGCCTCAAAAATTTAAAATTTGCTATTTTTAGACACCTGTAACTTAGGCACCTGTAAAACTTTTTCTTCGGCATGACATGAAAATTAAAGCTACAATAATATATTTTTACGTGTGTGAAAGGTTTATTTTAGTTGTAAAGGGTTCCAAAGCTGCAGCTCTTCAAAATTGTAAAAAAGCCCCATTTTCAGATGTATATATCTCGGGATTTGCGTAATAGTTTTGCAATCTAAAACCGGTAGAAGATCGAAAATTTTATTATCTATATAAAACAATATCAAAATTATGTAATATTTTGTAATTTACGATTTAAATTTACCGTTATGTGAAAACCACATTTTGCATGAAATTTTTTTTTTCATAACTCCGGCACCCCTTTAGATAGGAACCTGAAATTTTGAGACAAGAAATAACTTTTAGAATTAGTATAAGTTTCCTTAGAAAATTTTTTGGTAACGCCCCCTCTTTAAGAGTTATTACGCCTCAAAAATTGAAAATTTGCTATTTTTAGACACCTGTAACTTAGGCACCTGTAAAAATTTTTCTTCGGCAAGACATAAAAATTAAAGCTTCAATGATATATTTTTACGTGTGTTAACAGCTTTTCTTAGTTATATAGGATTCCGGACTTACGGCCCCTCAAAATCTCAAAAATGTCCTATTTTCAAGTTTTTTCTTATTACATGAAATTTTCAAATTTTTGTGTAAGTCACACTTCTAAACAGTTTGTATTGAGTTTTGGAAATGTGCGCTTTTAAAAACCGTTGGTTTACATTCTACCTTGTTGAATATTAAAGCCAATTTTTTAGCAATGGTGATAGCAGCCAATATTATATTATTAAAATTTTTGTTTTGCTGTCGTTGATCTGCTATATATTCAAATTCGTTAATTTTGAGTTCTAGGTGGTTAATTTTTTCCTTGGCCGTAGTTAATCTCTTTTTTAACGATCTGTTTTCATCGATCATACAGAGATTATGTTTTATTAGTTCATCCATACAATTTTGCGACCTTCGAATATCAAAAACTACAGTACCTAAAGTTAGAAGTTACCACATATGATTCATTGGTTGACAGGTAAGTTTTGCCTCGCCAAAGTAATTTGGTACTTCTTATGTTTTGAAATAAGCCTTCAGAAACGTCAGCGCATCTGAAATGAAAAAGCCCTCCCCAGAATCCACTACAATAAACAGCTTTACTATTAACATAGATGGCTTTGTTAAAAGTGCTACATTTAACCATTTTTGAACATTTTTTTCAGTATAAGCGTGCCAAAAGTTATAGGAATGAGTATTATAAATTTCACTATTATTTAATTGGCTCTAAAGAAAAGATATATCAAATCACGATTTTTAAATGAAATATTCTTATTTTTTTATTTATTTAAATTTTTTATTACTATTTTTGCGTTTCCTTATTTTTACCGACCGCATACAATTATGTATAAGGTAGGTATTGTTTTCATACTACAAATTTGTATCCGAGATTTTGGCAAATTTGCACTACTCCGTTGTGGAGAAGGATTTTTTAGCATGATGTCCGTCTGTGTGTGTGTGTGTGTGCGTGCTTGTGTGTGGTTATGTCTGTGGGCACGTGTACAGCTTAAACGACTGAGCGGAATTTTTTGCAATTTCATATTTAAGGTTTTGACGTAAATATCCCAGATTGATAAGCTTTTGGAGCAAATCGAACAACCGTAAGTGTTTGTTTACTAGTGCACTTTTTAAGTTTTTTAGGAATATTTCGGAACAGAAAAATTTTATGAGAAAAATTATTGAGAAAAAGTTGTTACATACTTAAAGAGGAACAACTTTACCATAGAACATTTTTTGATCCGACTAACTTTAACTAACTTTTAAGTCCAAATTTCATACATAAGACGCCATATGAATTTATATGAATTATTTTTTTTTTTTTAGATTTCTAAAAATTTATATAAGTATGTATCTATGCATATTATTTTTTTGTTGATGACGTAAAATTGAAACGGTAAAATTTTGTTAGCAGATTCAATATTAATCTTATGTTTGTTTTGTATTTGTGTACAGTTTTATTATTTTTTTACTTTTAATATTTTTGGATGAAAAAAAAATCATATACATTACATAATAATGTAAATAGATTATGAATGAATGCACATATATTTTTACGATTTCATTGCTTGTTATTGTTAAATTAGTAGAAGTTATTTTGTTTGATATTATTATGTACAAAATCTATAAATTTTGGCATTGTACTTTTCGTGTAGTGACGGTTGGTGCTGTGGTGGAGACAGCTTTTTTTTAAATAATTTAATAAGGAGCGTAAAAATTTTGCATCCAATAAATTTGACAATCAATTTTTAAAAATAATTTACCCACCTATCCCCCATAATCCAAATTTCCTAATTCCAATTTCTCCAATTATGCTTCCCACATCCCTATTCCCAAAACCAAACTGTATATTTATATTAAAGGTATCATCCTAAAGTTTGGTTTTAAAAGGGGGGTGGTTTTGGTTGGCTAGAGTCTAACACTACCCTGAGGAAGAACATGTAGTTCCCTCGTAAAAAAAAAAAAAACTTAATTACGAAGAATATTATAGCTGGTTACAAAATAAGGGTTCTTGTAATTTGTTTTGCGGAGGTTTTTAAAAGTTTCTTTAATTCTAAATATGTATGTAAAAAATATAATTAGTGGGATTTTACAGTTGTTCAAGATAATCGCTTTTTCCAGAATATTTATATTATATACGAGATTCTAAATTAGGAGTGATTTTAGAGTTACATTTAAAAGAAGGGTTATATGCTTTTCCAGAATCTTTATATATATATATATATATGTGAGATTCTGAATTAGGAGGGGTTTTTAGAGTTGTATTGTATAAACAACATTAATTTTAATTTGAAATTTGTGAAATTTTTTGGATTTTCATATCAACCCAACCTATTTAATTAATGAAAAACATTATTTCATTTCAAAACGCCAGATTTTAAGGCACGAGATTTTGAAACGCGAAATTTCGTACTCAACCCATTTATATTTACTTTTGGTAAGAATAAGCTATTACGTATTCAGAGTGTCCCGAGTTAACTTGCACATAGAGAAGGAGGTTATGGGGAGCATCACAACGAACAAAATGTTATATGGGAGGGGGGGTCTATTCTGGACCCTTTTCGAGATATGAGGGGTTAAAGAATTTTTAACGATTTTTCATAAAAAAATCTATAACTTTTGAACAGCTTACTATAGAGAGATAAAAAAAATGTATTTTGTAGAGTAAGTTGTAAGCTTGAATTTTTATGTACTAATGATCCCCATATTACAGTTACAAAGTTTTGAAGGTTCAAAATGATTTAAAGTGAAAAAATTAAGTTTAAAACTTAATTTTCTTTTGAAACACCTTGTATTTGGGGTACTTTTTATGGCATATTTCGAAACAACTTTTATAATTAGTACCTAATAACTTTTTCTCTATCTCTAACCGTTTTTGAGATATAAAAAATAGAAAAGTGTGTTATAACACACAAAATGTGACTAAGAAAAAATAACACGATCGGTTGATAATAATAATAAAATTGTTTTTGTTGTGTACAGAAATTGCATTTTCCTCTTCATAATTCAGCTGTTAAAAAAAGAAAAATTAATTTCAATATTTTTTTTTATTTTAATATTTTATTTTAATAAATTTAACAAAATCTTTTGCAAGCAGGTGTTTTAAGTGCAAAATAACTAGAATTAATATAAGTAACATAATAATATCTAATAAAAATAAATAACAAGTAAAAGTAACAGTAAGTCGATGCAACCGACTTATTTATACCCTACACCTAAAATATTTAAATTAAATTAAAAATTCATAAGTTATTTTAGTTAGGTATTTAATATACCTAAGCTAAAAAAATAAATGCTTTTACAACCTTTGTACAAAATTTCAGATTTCTATCTTTATTAAATTGGAAAATATGCTTGTTAGGTCTTGGGAAGTGTGTGGAGTCACGCGGACCACCACCCCAATTCATCTCAAATTTTAGAGACATCAACAGGGTAGAACATTCTTATATCAAATTTCAAGTTTATATATTTATTAATTTCGAAGATATGCTTGTTCGGTTTTGGGAGTTGTATGGGAGGTACTCGAACGCATGGTCCGATTTCGCCCATTTACAATCCCCGCCTTACCTTAGTAATTGTTAACCTACAGTATAAATTTCATCAAGATAGCATCATTATTTTTTGAGTTATCGTGCGTACGGACGGACATCGCTAAATCGACTCAGGCGGTAATCCTGATTCAGAATATATATACATGTCTATACCTAACTCGCTTCCTTTTGGTGGTTACAAACACCATACCAAAGTTAATATACCCTATACTTAATGTGTAGGGTATAATAATAACAATAAAAGTACAAGCTCAATAAATATCAAATTGTTTTTGTTGGGTACAGAAATTGTATTTTCCTCTTCATAATTCAGGTGTTAATATATGCTGCTAATATGAAAATTTTTCAAAAATTATTAGTGTGGAGGAATCAGTAAAGCTCCAAAATGATTCGATAAAGCTTTATAACTGTTACCGATCGTGCTCTAAGAATAACCTTCAACTTAACTTTAAAAAATAAGCGTTCTTGCTGTATACTCGCGTGAAAAGCCATTCCAATCTAATCTCTTCTTTAATGGTGAAATCTTAGATAAAATAAAATCAATTCGGTATCTAGGTATATAGTAATATCATTAATAAATAAATTGGTTTATAAAGCGTTGATTGGTTTAAAAATCTGTTTATTCCTGCTTGATGCGATCTTAACTCGAATATGCAAGTGAAGTTTGGTTCCTATTTTATGAAAATCATAGTTCAAGAATGGGAATTTTTTAGATTTACTTTCCTACTTTTGCTCTGGTCAAATTAATATATTATCACCTTATGAATCTATATATATTACCACCTTATGTTAAAAATACAGCTTTTATTGAACTTACTCGTGGTTAAAGGAATCGTGGAATCTTGCAAGCTATTTTAAATACAATTCTCGTTAAGCTAGAGACTTGAAATTTTGGACACAGTTTAGATTTCCGTGACAATACATGATTCGAAAATAATAATAGCAAAAAACAGTAGAGAAGTTAACTAAATTAGCAAAATAAAACTTTCATACAAAGATATTACAGATTTTTTATCAGAATTATTACAAAGTAAAGTAAAAATATAAAATTTACCTTGACATGTATTTGTTTATTTAAAGCTATAGATTAGCTTTAAAACTAAATGTATAGGTATAATATATAATTTTATACATTTAGTTTATACATTTTCGTGAAACACACAAACAAAGAAACGGCAATCATTTTTAAATATTCATCGTCAATTTTTTTTGTGTTATTTATGTTTAACTTGAGTTTAAATGTAAAGAAAAAAGTGAATTTGGATAAAAGTATATAATATGTATCTAAATATGTGTGAATATTTTTTTTAATCTTTCAAATTTTTATGATTTACAGATTAAATATTATGCTTAATGCTTGATAAGATATGTGTGTATGTATGTATATATACCTATTTAAATTGAAATTATGCGTTTCATTTAAAACTAAAAAGTATGAAATAAAACAATGTAAAAGTTTTTTAAATACCTAATAGGTACATAAAAATATTAAATTTTAAAACAGACTTTTTTTAAAACAAGAAAAATCGACCGAATAACTGCATTTCAGTGGCAATTTTTTTCTAAGTATATTATAAACAAATTGTATACCTAATTCACCAAATAAATATTCACACATATATACATATTTTTATTAAATTACAAACCCATTTTTTCCTAAGTAGATAACCCAAAAATAAATTGAGTATTGCCGCACGATGAATACTGAACGCAAAAAAAAGACTAAAACAAAAGTCCAATATTTTGCTACATTACAGAAGAAATGAGAATTCGCCTAAAAAAGAAAGAATATTATACATATTAACAAGTGTTAAATTATTAATATTGCTATCGTATAATAACCAAAGAATATAGATAATAAGTACGGGCACCTAATCAAAAAAATTCTTGCGTATGTACACATATATATTCAAAAATTAACTAAAATTGTAAAAAGTGAATAATAATAAGAATTTTGCATGCAGGAAAAAGACAGAAAATTAAACAAAACGGTTTGGAACTGAACTTAAAATTGTAGAGTGTGCCAAAAGTAATCAACGTAATAGTTGTAGTTTTTACAATAATTATCACCCATATTCTTGAAGACTCATCCCTTACGCGATGAAAATATGTATCACATCACGTCTATATAAATTTGCAATTCTCGAAGACTAATACTGAAGATTTTTGTTATGTTGGTAGTAATTTACTGTCAAATGAAAATTTTGCCATATTTAAACGTTCAGCTAAAATTATTTAAAAAAGAGGTTTGATTTTTAAATAGTAAAGAAAAGTACATATTCATAAGTTGGAAAAAGTCGTCGTATCTTGCGAACCAGAAGTTTGACCGAAGTGATTAAAAAAACCTAGTCCTCGATTCTGTAATAGAAATTAGAAATAAAAAAAAAATGAGAAAAGTACCAAAAGTGGCACCCTAGTTTTTGGTGGCTATTTTTTTTTGGGCGGGCTTCAACCAACAGGTTGAAATTTTTTATTGCATATATATTCTTGTTCTCATGTATATTTTTATAAAATAATTATTATCATATTTATCACAACACATATAGTGTTGGTTGAAATCTGCAAAACAATTTGATAATAAACATAAATATTTTAGTGTCACACATTTATAATAATAAACTCTATTTTAATACATTTTAATGGTTTTCCTTTTATGCCTGCATATACAGCCATACAAGTAGAAACATAATATATTGAATACAATTTCAGAGTCTTTTATATGTTAAATCATTTATTTAAATCATTTTTTAAATATTCAAATAATTTGTATTTCATATTTTTCTAGTACTAAAACTATCGAAATAGTTAAAAAAATTGTCTTCTAATATTTTTAATATATTCATAAAATATCCTTGAATTTTTTCAACCGTAAGTTTGTGGAACATCTTTATTAGATTTATTGAGTAAAAAATTGTTTTTTATTTATACTTTTTGTCCACAAAATAATTTTATTAATATTTTATTTTTATAATTCTTAAAATATTATATTTATTTATTATAAAGCCTATATATATTTCGGCATCACTGCCATCATCAGGGCGAATACAATTTTATACTAAACATGAATAATTATCCTATTTTTTAATATTACATTTATACCTTCTAATTAATTACAAATCTAAACAAATATTTAACATAGGTGAATTTCGCTATTTCTAATTGTTCGTTCTAAATTGATTTATTTTGTTTTATAGCTTTTTTAATTTCTAGAGATTCCAATAAATCCAACTTTTTACCTTTTTTATCAATACTAGAAAATCCCCTGTGCAATTGCACAATTTCTATAGATTCAAAAACATTTACGGTATCATACTGACTCCCTTAATAAACTACCTAAAAATTTCATTTTTACATCAGCACCATTAAAAAAATGTTGAAATCACTTACTTACTTGTAATAGAAACACATAAAATTAGGTACAGTTTATTAATTTTTTCTCGCCGTTTTTTCGTGGTGGTAATTTTTGACAGTTTTTTAATCATTGAGAAAAAATGGTCCAAGCTAAAAAAAACATTCAGAGTAAAAGTTTATGCCGATATCTCAAAAATTGTTTGAAACACATGTATAAAGTGCACAATAAAAACCGGCGAAAAACCAACCAATACCAACCGCTACGACATTTTTTGTTTTTTTTGTTACATTTAAAACAATCCCAATAATCGAAATAATTTTAATATTTGTTAAAATTTTACCAGACTCTCTATTTTTCTTTAGTTTTAAAAAAAAATTTTTATGTCGATGAAAAACAGTTGTTTTCGCCGCGAAATTACTTTAATTACCAAAACTACTTTCAAGTCTTTTGCGTTTATTTTTTTTTGCTTGAAAAAAATTTGCTGAGTTTATTTTATTTAAATGTACTTTGGAAGAGGTCTTTGGTATATTTAATAAAAGATTCATGTCTCTGATAATGTAATTTCATAAATTTTCGGGGCCTTTTCTTTGTGACGGCCGTTTTCGACAGCTTTTTAATTTAATGGTCTAATAATAAATTAGTACAAAATTATGAACCTATTGTGAGAGAAGGCTTCTAAAATGATATTTTCTATGTTATTTTTTCTTTTTTTTTTAAGAAAAATATCCATTTCTATAATATTTAGTAAGTTTCTGATTTCCGTTATGATATATAATTAGCTAAGTCGGCCGAATTTTATATTGATAAAAAAAATTCGAATATTTTATGTTATATCAAAAATTCAGCTTAAAAAATCAAAATTCCAACCTAAATAAACAAAAGCTTTTACCAGCTTTTATAATAGTGAAAACAAAATCAAGAATAAAATCGGCCTATTATTGTTTTCTTATAAATATAAGGCTTACTATAAACTTTGCTCTTTTCACTTTCAGGTCTTTTAATTTTATTAAGAGTATTTTTATTTTTTTGAAAACAAAGAGTCATTTGAAAACTGCCAACAGAAGATTAATAATTTATTTTTAATTTACCTCTGCGACCAGTTCCAGTTCATAATGGATATGGCGGTCAAATTTAATAATTAAAAATTTGCTTTAAATTTTGTATCGAAAGTACTTTTTAAAAAGTAAAAGTTTGTGTCTTTGATAAGACTTTTAGTCGAAGGTTTGTGTCTCTGATAATAATTTTAAATTATTAAATAAATATACAGAAATATCATCATTGCCAGTTTAGTTTACATTCAGTATGAGTGATTTATTATAGAAATAAAAATTTTTTTTTTTACATGTTGGCAAGGTCTCGCCAACATCTTGTGTGGATTGGTATTAATTATCATTATATTGTGTACATTATCAGAAATTCAATCATTAATTTCAGGTATTATATCTGATCTGATTAATAAATCTTATTTTTTTCCATGGCTAACAATATTATTAATGGTATAAGTTCCAGACTTCTGTTATGAAATATAATTATTTAAGTCTGCCGAATTTTATATTAATAAAAAAATTTCGAATATTTTATGTTATACCAGTTCTACCGAAAATTTAGCTTAAAAATCTAAATTTCAACCTAAATAAACAAAACTATTTTAAAGTCTGTTACGAAGCTTTTAACAGCTTTTATACTAATGAAAACAAAATCAAGAATAAAATCGGCCTATTATTTTTTTCTTATAAATATGAGGTTTACTATAAACTTTGCTCACTCTCATTTTTTCACTTTCAGGCGTTTTAATTTTATTAAAAGTACCTATTTTTATTTTCCAAAACAAAGATTGAAAACGCCAACAGAAGATTAATAATTTATTTTTAATTTACCGCTGCGACCAGTTCATAATGGATGTGGCGGTCAAATTTAAAAATTAAAAATTTGCTGAATTTATTTTTATTGAAAATGTGTTTTTTAAGTATGTACTTTTCCTTTTTTGTATGTACTTTTTTAATGAACGGTTTGTGTCTCTGACAATACTTCTAGTGGAAAATTTGGTCTCTGGTAATAATATTTACTAAATTTATTTATATTTTTAATGAACGGTTTGTGTCCCTTGATAATATTTTGAGTTAAAGATTCGTGTCTCTGGTAATAAAATTTTAAATTATTATTTTTATTTTTTTATTTTTTTTTTATTTTATTTATTAAACCAAAGCAAGGTTTTTACATAAAAAATCTTACAGCTAAAAAAATTAAAGCTAACAAAATAAACATTTTTGATTACTAAGCTAAAAATTTACAATGAAAATTTTATAATTTGCACTATATATTAAATTTGAAAACAAAAAAAAAAAAAAAAATGCTTACAGAACAAAAACACAGTATGACTGTACAATTAAGTGGAATGTATAATATGAACTTGAACTTGAATTAAATATATTATTATTATTATTATTATTTTTTTTTTTTTTTTTAAATGTTTACAAAGTAATTAGGTAATTTAAGTAATTAAGTCATTTATGAATTTCTGTGTTAATTTATGTTTAAAAGAATTTCTTGATATGTCTGGTGAAAAAAGATGACTGTGTTTGTTGAATGTAGTGCAACATCTGTTTATTGGCTCATTTCTTCCATATTCTGTTCTGTGTGTATTTTCTAGTAAAAATTTAGTGTTTCTTGTATTTCTGACTACATTGTTTAATTTAACCTTATTTACTAAGAATTGAACGTCAATATTTTTTTTTATGATGTCAAAATAAAAACAGGATGAAAGCATTTGCCTGCGTGAAGATAAGGTTAACATATTCAATGATTTAAGTCTTGTAGAGTAGCTTGGAAGAGTAGAATAGTCTATAGGATTATATTGGTTTCTCAAGGCAAACAAAAGGAATTGTTTCTGAACGGATTCTATCCTATTGGAATGTAATTGAAACACTGGATCCCATACGATATTACCGTATTCTAGAATAGATCGAACTAACGAGCAGTAAAGAGCTTTTGTCACTGCTGGGTTATTAAATTCCTTAGCCCTTCTCTTAATAAAACCTAACATTTTATTTGCTTTGGAAATCATATGATCATAGTGAAATCATATGATCATAGTGAAATCATATTAAATAAATATACAGAAATATCATCATTGCCAGTTTAGTTTACATTCAGTGTGAGTGTTTTATTATAGATATAAAATATTTTTTTTTAGATGTTGGCAAGGTCTCGCCAACATCTTGTGTATTATATTATAGATGTAAGATTTTAAGGTTATTTATATTGCTAGAATGTTTTTTTTCCATTAAGTGATTGGCAAAATTGGACTTGGAATCGACTTTATTAAGTTCCCTAATGTCTTCCGAATAACGAATCGCAAAATTTCTACCTGTTTGTCCTATATAGATACTGTCACATGTATCACATTTAATTTCATTTTTACCTGAATTTTTCTTTATTATTTATTATAATTTTACCTATGCTATTGTTGTTATAGAAAGCTACCTTTAAATCAGTTTCTTTTTCTATTATATTAGCGATTTTATTAGAAATAGAACCTAGATATTTTATTTTTACATACTTTTTGTTGTCATTTTTATGTAATTTGCAGGGTATATTTCATTGTTTATTAGTTTTTTGGTTTTATTGTCAAATAATTTATAGATAATTTTTTCTTTATACCCATTTTCTAAAGCTATATTTATTATTGTGTGAAGTTCTTTTTTATAAGCTAATTCATCTAATGGAATATTAATTTATTTATTAATCATGGAATGAAATATTGATAATTTTAAATTTGTTGGATGCTTAGAATTTTTAGGTGTGATTATATCTGAATAAGTGTTTTTTCTATATATTTCAAAACTTAATCTACCATTCTTACGAGTTATTTTTAAATCTAAAAAGTTTATTTTACAAATTGATTCTATTTTTGATGTGAATTGTATATTTTTATTAATACTATTAAGCCATATTAAAAAGTTGTTCAGGTTCTCTTCATCCCCTTTCCATAAGCATAAAATATCATCCACATAACGATAGTGAAAACTATGTATTTTGTATACGGACAGCTTCTTCTAAATATTTTCTTCTCTAAATGATCCATAAATATGTCCGCTAATAGAGGTGAAATTGGTGAAACAAGCCTTTTAATATTTTGTAAAATTTGTTTTCGAATTTAAAATAATTTTGGTCCACACATAAATTGAATATTACTTTAAGTTCTCTTTTAATATTTTTGTCGTTGACTGTTGTATTTATTATGCTATATACTATTGCTTTTAATTCATTAATTGGTATAGAAGTGAATAAGCTTTTTACATCTGACGATATTAAAATTGCATTGTCTGGTATATCAAGATTTTTGATTTGGTTGCATAAATCAACGCTATTTTTTATTGCGTGCTGTATTTATGCTGTATTTTATTGTGGGCAATATTTTAATCCATATTCCATAATATTAAGTTCTGCTTGCCCGCCAACTATTAAAAATAAAAATGACTATATCGATCTTGCCTTAGACACTGAAATAGCTTTAACAGAAGAAGACAACATATTAAAATCTGTATGCGCTAGTGCTATTAGGAGAGAAAGTGCAGCTTTTAATTATAATAACAACAAAAATGAAAAAGCGGTACTCACATCTATTAATAAAAAAATAAAACAAAATGATTTAATAGTAGTAAAGCGGAGAAAGGCAAATTATGATGCAAAAATGTATGAAGTTATAAAAGAATGTTTACCTACAAAATGCAAAACTGATCCTACTAAAAAATTCCAGAACGATGTTAAAAATTGTATTAAAGATTGTCATACAATTTTTGAACATAAACATGGATATAAACACATAAATATGAATCCAAAGGCACCTTACATCAAAGGTTTACCTAAGCTACATAAGTCAGAAAATATTAATGAAATTCCACTTAGACCAGTAGTTCCATACAATAGTGCACCAGCTTATAAATTATGTAAAGCTTTTAACGAAATATTTTTAAAAGAAACAAAATTTAAACCACAGCACACAATAAAAAAAATAATATGTAAAAAAAATGTTTTTTAAAATATGCTTTTATCGAAACCAAATTCGCCCCCTAAAAAAAATTGATTGCAAAACATTAGCTTTTTTGACTGTTATAATATAAAAGTGAATTGCTAGTGCAAGCATTTTGGACTGTTATAATATAAAAGTAAATTACTCGAATAAGGTTAAATAAAAATCTAGGAAATTTGAGGTTCGTGTTTCTTTTTTATTCCAGCAATTTACTTTTATATTATAACAGTCCAAAATGCTTGCACTAGCAATTCACTTTTATATTATAACAGTCCAAAAAGCTAAAGTTTTGCAATCAATTTTATTTTCTACTTTTTAGGGGGCGAATTTGGTTTTGATAAAAGCATATTTTAAAAAATATTTTTTTTTACATATTATTTTATTTTATACTTTTTAGTTTTAAATGAAACACATAATTTGAATTTAAAAATATGGGATATTTTTTATTCATACATACATTAATTATTGTTTCTGATATAAAATACGTTTTATAATTTTATACCAAATGTTTAAGTAAATTAAGAGATGTTAAATCGATTCCATTACAGCAAGAGTAAAGATTTTTTATTCCAGTATGTAATTCATAAATAAAGAAAATACCTCAAAGGGTAAACTAGGTATGTACCAAAATACTGTGATTATATAAATATTACAATCCAACAACATAACTCGAATGAAAATGATATACATAAATGTACTTTACTGTATATTTCTATAGTATACTATTAGTAGTATATGGTATATCCAAACAAACATCTAACCTTGAACACCTACCTACTTAATCGCTTAATAAGATCATGCAGTAAAAAATGTTGACAAATATCTTGATTTAAATTATAAACAAATGGAGCGGAACAAAATAATTTAGGAAATTAGTTTAACATAATATTATGTGTATCCAACTATTGGTGCAGTGGTTGACGCACCGCTTCTCATTCATAAGGGAATGAGAGGTCTCGGGTTCGATTCCCGGCTGGGTACAATAATTATAAAATAAAAATAAAAAAATATTCATATATCGCAATATGTAAATACTTTATAATATATCATTATATCACGTACACATTCCTACCAGGAAACAAGGGTTATAGCTACCTGGCACATTTATGTACCACGGTACCTGAATATAAATAACTAAATAAATATTATGTACATACGTACGTACATATTTACATACGTAGTTTTAATTTTTTGTGTTGACAAAATTTTGTTTGTAAATCATAATGCGTAATGCGCAAAAGCATAATTTTGTAATGATCTTTACTTTTTATATTCTTTTCTATGTACAAAAATAATATTATGTATGTATGTAGTTTGAATTTGGCAATTGGAATTATTTTGAATAAAATTTTCTTTGTATATCTATATACACAATATACATAATAAATGTTCCTAAATAAAACACATAAAACATTAATTTTTAACGCCATACATATTCAATATGCAATAAAGAATGTTGACAACAAATATTCTGATTGAAATCCTAAACAAATGTTTTAAAACAAAATAATTTAGCAACATAAAAATATTGTACCTATATATTTTGTGTTTTGCTAAATTCTAATACAAAACCCATGTGCACATCAAGATTGATTGAACTAAATTATTATAGCAGGAAAGATCAAATACATGTGTATTGTATGCATGAATTATGAATAAGAAAAATAAAGTTTTGAATCTATTATACATAAAATTTTATTTAAACGAGGAAGAATACAGTTGACTTTGTCAACTCTTAGATACCCGTACGAACCGTTAGTATGTTCACAGCCTGTCACTCTGCTTACAATATTATTTTTTTAATATTTTAGTATTTTAAAATAATTTGGGTGAATTTTATAATTTCTAGAACTATGGGTTGTACATATATTCCAACTATATGTTTATACATTCTTCAAAAGCAAATTCTAACCTTCCACATAACGATTATCAATCCAAAACTTTTTCAAATATTCTATAGTACCATTTAATACTAAGCGGTAAATGTATATTAAATTTACTAAGTACAAAACAGTAAATATAATTTTAAATATTATATTATATTATATTTAAATATTCCATTGACAGAATAATTTCTTATAAGTACAATAAAATACATATATGTATGTAAATACGGCGCTATATAATATACATATATACTCTTATCATTCATTCACTAGTGGCATACGATATGTAAATAAACATGATATTATATAAGTATGTATATCAATATCATATAAATAAAAATTCTTCAAGTAACCGTTATGTTGTTTATTTATTTGCATTTTTATGTACTACGCATTATATCCTCAACAATTTCAAATTATCGAGTAAAACAAAATGCAAAAAATTTGTTGAAGAAATTTGTTAGAAAATTTGAAAAAATCAAGTAACACTTTCGTCAATTATAAAGTAACCCTATATTATTAAAAAAAGTTGTTAACAGAAACAAGAACATAATGTTGAAGCTTTAATTTTTGTGTATTACTTTAAAAAAAATTTAACAGGTGTTCAAGTTACAGGTGTTTAAAAATAGGAAATTTTCAGTTTTTGACCCCTTACAGCTCCTAAACGGGGGGCGATACAAAAAAAGTTTCTGAAATGACTCATACTTATTTTCAAAGATCTAACATCTGTCAAAATTTCTTTTCTTTAAGTTTCCAACTTAAACCGTTTAGAAGATAGAAGGGTTGAAGGATTTTGCAAAATTTGAGTTTCACATAACGGTAAATTAAGACACCGTATGCCACAAATATATATTTATTGTATATATACTTTTAAAGCTAATAAAAGTAGTAATCGTTTAGCGTTTTCAAAATGAAGATATACCTTATACAACTTGTGCTATAACAATTTAAATATAGAGCTTTTTTGAACCTTTGGGGAGCTGTAGCTCCGTAACGGGTGGGGCTACAAAAAAAAGTTATTAAAAATAAAATTAATATTTTTGTGAGATCTATCAGTAGTTAAAATTTCATAGCTCTATTGCAAAAAAAAGTCGGGATCTAAAAGTTAGGTGTTCGAGAGCTACCCTAAGGTTTGGTCCAAACTCAACCAAAAAAAATAGGGAACCTACAAATTACTCCTAAAATATTTTGTGTAAATTTCAAGATTCTAGCTTTCTTAGTTTTTGAGTTAGCGTGCTGACGGACGGACGGACGAACGGACATGGCTCAAAAGTCTTAGAATTTTTTTCTGATCCGATCCATACCTTTGAAGGTATATCTAGCTCGCTTATTTCGAGGTGTTACAAACGGAGGAGTAATTTTATTATACCCGATCCTATCGTACGGGTATAAAAATATTGATGAATAGAGTTAAAAAAAAAAAAATTATACATATACGAATTGGATTCGAACCACAGTCCACACATTAACGCTCTCTTTCAAGACCTGTACACTTTCCTCTGCACCATATATGCATTAATTCAATATGCATTAAAGAATGTTGACAGCAAATATTTTGATTTAAATACTAAACAAATGTTGTAAACAAAATAACTTAGCAACATACATAACAAAAATGTATGTATGGATTGTGTTTTGTTAATTATGCTAATACAAAACACCAGGAAAGATCAAAAATATAATGTGTATGTTTGTATGCATGAAAAAGGGATAAAAATGTAAGTTTTAAATTGATATATACAAAAATGTATACATATTTTATTCAAAAAATGTTGATGAATAGATAGTTAAAAATAAAAAAATGTTGCATGTGAACTGGATTCGAACAACATGATCCCGACTTTTGAAACCTGTACACTATCCTCTGCACCATACTACACTTACAAATGTTGCTAACAGATTACGAAGATAATAAAAAGCGTGACAGAATGACAAATAAATAAATAAATAAATAAATAAATAAATAAACCGACAGCGACGAGTTAATATAACAGCATATAAAATAGCGTTGATTTATGCAACCAAATCAAAAATCTTGATATACCAGCCAATGCAATTTTAATATCATTAGATGTAAAAGCCTTATTCACTTCTATACCAATTAATGAATTAAAAGCAATAGTATATAGCATAATAAATATAACAGTCAACGACAAAAATATTAAAAGAGAACTTAAAGTAATATTCAATTTATGTGTGGACCAAAATTCTTTTAAATTCGAAAACAAATTTTACAAAATATTAAAAGGCTTGTTTCACCAATTTCACCTCTATTAGCGGACATATTTATGGATCATTTAGAGAAGAAAATATTTAGAAGAAGCTGCCCGTATACAATACATAGGTTTTTACTATCGTTATGTCGAAGATATTTTATGCTTATGGAAAGGGGATGAGAACCTGAACAATTTTTTAATATGGCTTAATAGTATTAATAAAAATATACAATTCACATCAGAAATAGAATCAAATTGTAAAATAAACTTTTTAGATTTAAAAATAATTCGTAAGAATAGTAGATTAAGTTTTGAAATATATAGAAACAAGGTAGAATGTAAACCAACGGTTTTTAAAAGCGTACATTTCCAAAACTCAATACAAACTGTTTAGAAGTGTGACTTACACAAAAATTTGAAAATTTCATGTAATAAGAAAAAACTTGAAAATAGGACATTTTTGAGATTTTGAGGGGCCGTAAGTCCGAATCCTATATAACTAAGAAAAGCTGTTAACACACGTAAAAATATATCATTGAAGCTTTAATTTTTATGTCTTGCCGAAGAAAAATTTTTACAGGTGCCTAAGTTACAGGTGTCTAAAAATAGCAAATTTTCAATTTTTGAGGCGTAATAACTCTTAAAGAGGGGGCGTTACCAAAAAATTTTCTAAGGAAACTTATACTAATTCTAAAAGTTATTTCTTGTCTCAAAATTTCAGGTTCCTATCTAAAGGGGTGCCGGAGTTATGAAAAAAAAAATTTCATGCAAAATGTGGTTTTCACATAACGGTAAATTTAAATCGTAAATTACAAAATATTACATAATTTTGATATTGTTTTATATAGATAATAAAATTTTCGATCTTCTACCGGTTTTAGATTGCAAAACTATTACGCAAATCCCGAGATATATACATCTGAAAATGGGGCTTTTTTACAATTTTGAAGAGCTGCAGCTTTGGAACCCTTTACAACTAAAATAAACCTTTCACACACGTAAAAATATATTACTGTAGCTTTAATTTTCATGTCTTGCCGAAGAAAAAGTTTTACAGGTGCCTAAGTTACAGGTGTCTAAAAATAGCAAATTTTAAATTTTTGAGGCGTAATAACTCTTAAAGAGGGGGCGTTCCCAAAAAATTTTCTGAGGAAACTTATACTAATTCTAAAAGTTCTTTCTTGTCTCAAAATTTCAGGTTCCTATCTAAAGGGGTGCCGGAGTTATGAAAAAAGAAATTTCATGCAAAATGTGGTTTTCACATAACGGTAAATTTAAATCGTAAATTACAAAATATTACATAATTTTGATATTGTTTTATATAGATAACAAAATTTTCGATCTTCTGCCGGTTTTAGATTGCAAAACTATTACGCAGAGCCCGAGATATATACATCTGAAAATGGGGCTTTTCAACAATTTTGAAGAGCTGCAACTTTGGAACCCTTTACAACTAAAATAAACCTTTCACACACGTAAAAATATATTATTGTAGCTTTAATTTTTACATCTTGCAGAAGTAAAATGTGTGCAGGTTCCTAAGTTACAGGTGTTTAAAAATAGCAAATTTTCAATTTTTAAGCCCTAATAGCTCATAAACAGGGGGTGGTCCGAAAAAATTTTCTGAGCAAACTTATACTAATTCTAAAAGTTCTTTCTTGCCTCAAAATTTCAAGCTTCTATCTAGAAGCGTGCCGGAGTTATGAAAGTAGAAAAATCATGCAAAATTTGGTTTTCACATAACGGTAAATTTAAATACTAAATTTAAAAATATTGTATAATTTTGATATTAATTTACAAAGATAAAAGAAATACCTGTCGAATGACGTTTTCAGATTGAAAAAATCTTAAGCAGAACATAAAATATATGCATTTAAAAATGGGACTTTTTCAAAGTTTGAGGGGGTGTAGCTCCGTAATGAGGGGGGCTACATGAAAAAGTTGTTCCACAAAATTATTTTTTTTATGAGACCTACCTATGGTTAAAATTTTTTTTCTCTATCTTTAACGGTGTAGAAGTTTTGTAAACAGACGGACGGACGGACGGACGGACGGACGGACGGACGGACGGACGGACAGAGTGAAACTAATAAGCACATTTTTTCAAAATTTTTTTGGAAATGTGCTAAAAACACTTATTCAGATATAATCATACCTAAAAATTCTAAGCATCCAACAAATTTAAAATTATCAGTATTTCATTCCATGATTAATAAATAAATTAATATTCCATTAGATGAATTAGCTTATAAAAAAGAACTTCACAAAATAATAAATATAGCTTTAGAAACTGGGTATAAACAAAAAATTATCAATAAATTATTTGACAATAAAACCAAAAAACTAATAAACAATGAAATATACCCTGCAAATTACATAAAAAATGACAACAAAAAGTATGTAAAAATAAAATATATAGGTTCTATTTCTAATAAAATCGCTAATATAATAGAAATATAAACGGATTTTAAGGTAGCTTTCTATAACAACAATAGCATAGGTAAAATTATAATAAATAATAAAGAAAAATTAGATAAATTAAAAAATTCAGGTGAAAATGAAATTAAATGTGATACATGTGACAGTATCTATATAGGACAAACAGGTAGAAATTTTGCGATTCGTTATTCGGAACACAGTAGAGAACTTAATAAAGTCGGTTCCAAGTCCAATTTTGCCAATCACTTAATGGAAAGAAACCATTTTAGCAATGTAAATAACCTTAAAATCTTACATATTGATAAAAAAGGTAAAAAGTTGGATTTATTGGAATCTCTAGAAAATGAAAAAGCTATAAAACAAAATAAATCAATTTTGTACGAACAATTAGAATTGCTAAATTCACCTATGTTAAATCTTTGTTTAGATTTGTAATTTATTAGTAGGTATAAATGTAATATTAAACAAGTAAATGTAACAGTAGGTCGATGCAACCGACTTATTTATACCCTACACCTAAAAAATTCAAATTAAATTAAAAATACATAAGTTATTTTAGTTAGGTATTTAATATAAGCTAAAAAAATAAATGCTTTTACAAAGCTTTGTACAAAATTTCAGGTTTCAATCTTTATTAAATTTGAAGATATGCTTGGAAAGTATGTGAAGGCAACCGGACCACCTCCTCAATTCATCCCAAATTTTAGAGACATTGTCAGAACAGGGTAGAATACTCTTATATCAAATTTTAAGTTTATATCTTTATTAATTTCGAAAATATGCGTATTCGGTTTTGGGAGTTGTATAGGAGGTACCCGAACCCATGGACCGATTTTTTGACCAGATTCGACCCATGGACCAGATTCGAACTTAGCCTTCCTTTCGTAATTAGTAACCTACCATATAAATTTCATCAAGATAGCTTCACTAGTTTTTGAGTTATCTTGCGAACGGACGGACGGACTCAGGAGGTGATCCTGATTCAGAATATATATACATGTCCATATCTAACTCGCTTCCTTTTGGTGGTTACAAACACCATACCAAAGTTAATATACCCTATACTTAATGTGTAGGGTATAAAAATAGGAAAATTATTCATGTTTAGTATTAAATTGTATTCGCCCTGATGATGGCAGTAATGCCGAAATATATATAGCCTTTATAATAAATAAATACAATATTTTAAGAATTATAAAAATAAAATATTAATAAAATTATTTTGTGAACAAAAAGTATAAATAAAAACAATTTTTTATACCCGTACGATAAGGATCGGGTATATTAAAAATACTCCTCCGTTTGTAACACCTCGAAATAAGCTAGCTAGATATACCTTCAAAGGTATGGATCGAATCAGAAAAAAATTCTAAGTCGATTGAGCTTTGTCCGTCCGTCCGTCTGTCCGTCAGCAAGATAACTCAAAAACTAAGAAAGCTACAGTCTTGAAATTAACACAAAGTATTCTTACAACAATTTGTAGGTTCCCTATTTTTTTTGGTTAAGATCCGAGCACAACTTCGGGTACCCCTCGAACACCTAACTTTTAGATCCCCACATTTTTTTTGAAATAGAGCTATGAAATTTTAATGATAGATCTCATAAAAATATTAATTTTATTTTTTATAACTTTTTTCTGTAGCCCCACCCGTTACGGAGCTACAGCTTCCCAAAGGTTCTAAAAAGCTTTATATTTAAATTGTTATAGCACAAGTTGTATAAGGTATATCTTCATTTTGAAAACGCCAAACGATTACTACTTTTATTAACTTTAAAAGTATATATATAATAAATATACAGTTGTGGCATACGGTGTCTTAATTTACCGTTATGCGAAACTAAAATTTTGCAAAATTCTTTAACCCTTCTATCTTCTAAACGGTTTAAGTTCGAAACTTGAAATTTTGGCAGAAGTTAGATCTTTAAAAATAAGAATGAGTCATTCCAGAAATTTTTTTTGTATCACCCCCCGTTTAGGAGCTGTAAGGGGTCAAAAACTGAAAATTTCCTATTTTTAAACACCTGTAACTTGAACACCTGTTAAATTTTAAGTAATATTAAGTAATTTTAAGTATAAGTAATACACAAAAATCAAAACTTCAACATTATACTCTTATATCTGTTAACAACTTTTTTTTAATAATATAGGGTTACTTTATAATTGACGAAAGTGTTACTTGATTTTTTCAAATTTTCTAACAAATTTCTTTAAAACGAATTTTTTCCATTTTGTTTTACTCGATAATTTGAAATTGTTGAGGATATAATGCGTAGTACAAAAAAATGTAAATAAATAAACAACATAACGGTTGCTTGAAGAATTTTTATTTATATGATATTGATAGATATACATAATTATATAATATCATGTTTATTTACATATCGTATATGTCACTAGTGAATGAATGATAAGAGTATAGATATAATATACATAGCGCCGTATTTACATACATATATGTATTTTATTGTACTTATAAGAAATTATTCTGTCAATGGAATATTTAAATATAATATAATACAATATTTAAAATTAGATTTACTATTTTGTACTAAGTAAATTTAATATATGTATATTTACCGCTTAGTATTAAATGGTACCATAGAATATTTGGAAAAGTTTTGGATTGATAATCGTTATGTGGAAGGTTAAAATCTGCTTTTGAAGAATGTATAAAGTTTGAATATATGTACAACCCATAGTTCTACAAATTATAAAATTCACCCAAATTATTTTAAAATACTAAAATATTAAAAAAATAATATTGTAAGCAGAGTGACATTCTGTGAACATACTAACGGTACGTACGGGTATCTAAGAGTTGACAAAGGCAACTGTATTCCTCCTCGTTACTCAATAAATCTAATATTCATAAAATTTTGAGGTAGTTTAATTAGAGAAGCATTATTATATTCTTTGAATTCTATAAATTGTAAATAAATATTTTCATTTGCAATAAGATTTAAACTGCAATTATGGTGTGCCGTATATTTTCTTACTAAGTAACCTGCATTTCTTAGTAATGTAATAAAATACATTAGTTTCTCCAAAATCCATAGAGTTATAATCGGAACCTATATGCAAGGTATAAATTTGTTGTGGTATTACTTCTGGTAAATTTAATATAATCATAAAAATCAGGAGTTGAAAAGTTTTCTGTTGGTTATGTTTGTTTGTGTTCGTTGTTAAATCTTCCATATATTTTACAGAAAAAACTTTTTTAAATGAACAAGCAAATTGAAACGGTGTTAATAATCTTGTATTTCCTCCACGTTTTCGTAAGGTGCCGAATGTATATTGTAAAGTGTCCTGATTTAAATTGCTCGTCAAAAGAAATGAAATTTTTTCCAATTGTAAATCATTATGAAGACCTGTTAATACATTGGTGTTTTGTACCCAGCCTTTTAAAAATTTAAGTTTCAAAGTAATATTATTTTGTGATCCATCGAAAAAATTTGCCCAGTAGAGTTATCAAAATATATATTAGTTTTTAAGGATATCTCATCTATGCAAATAGAACAATTTTTGCCAAAATCTGGTAAATGTTTTATTTAAGTTTCAGTCCATTAAAAAGTGATTCGTGCAGACCAGGTCCAAACTGCCAGTTTTTGATAGTTTCTTTTGATCAGAGTTCTTCTTGATGGCAAATTCATTTGTTTAGCCAGAAATTTAGGCTACTAGGCTACAGGCGCAATGAAATATACACTTAAGCAAATTTTTTTCATCTCATTAGAATATGTCCGTCCTTGAAGTTTAGAACCAAAATTTTTTACATGGTTTTCAACTAATTTTGCTAATTCCTCTGATAAATGTTCATATGCTTTTTCGATAAACAAATTATTTCCAAATTCTTTAAAAAATCCCTTTTAGTACTATATTTTCTTTTTTCTGTTGTTCGTTTTCTTTTTTTAGTTTTTCAATTTCTTCAAGATTTACCTCGGTACTTTTAGTTAAGTCTATTTATGCGAAAAATTCTTAATATTTGCAAATGTTGTATAACACAAATAATTATTTGAAGTTTCTGTTAAATAATAAAATAAATATATTTTTGTTTATAATTTATTTAAAATTTTATGTGTGATGTTTTATACCAGTTACGTCAGAAACAGTTACAGTATTGTCAGCTACTATTAGCATCTGCAAGAATTTCTGTTTCTAAAAGAATAACAAATGTTATCTAAAGATTTTCCAGTTTTTATTTATTTAGTAAATATTTTTATACCTGTTAGATTTGATGGAGTAGTTAGTAAAACGTCTTCAGTAATATTTATATTTCTAAATTTTTTTTTTCCTATATGAATGTAAAAATATTTATATATACAACGTATTTACTTAAATATTTTCGTAATATTTTTTACTTACCTAGTGCGGGAGCTATTAACGTATTTTCCCAAATTTTAATTTTTTGAAAAAAATTTACTTTTGTTTATATTTATGCAGTTTTTTTCAAATACCTAATTTATATTTATGCAGGAACTGCAGTTTTTTTCAAATACTTTTTTGATTTCCAACATATCACCAGAAAAATGCTTAAATAAATGTTTAATATTTTAAAATGTTTCATATTTTAAATATAATTTACCTTTTACACTATTATTTTTCACTAAATCTAATATATTTGAAATATTCACTTTATTTTTAAAATTTGTTTGTTATTTTTCAACACTATGTATTCAACTAAGCAACATATTCATACTAGATCGCCAGTATATTACAAGCAATTTTACTTTCAGTTGTTCATGTACCTATTACATTATATTCATACATAAACAAATTTATGCTGGGTCGCCTTTAAAATTAGCATTACAAAAATTCATAGTGTTGTTTTTTTGTTCTTATATGTTTTCTCTATATACAGTTGATGTGAAACAAAGAAAAATATATTGTACCTGCTTAGGCAAATAGACCTTTTTGTTGTAGAAAAATGCATTAGTATTAGTAAAATGTGTGTATTGGAGTGTCCCTACTTCTTACGAAGTAATCTATATACTTTGATAATAACATTACAGAATTAGTTAGAAAAAAAACGTACGAGTATATTGTTATACGGAAATATAGTATCTTATCTGCGTATCTGCACACTAAATTATGGAATCAAATAAATTTGATTAAAAGAGCTAAAACTTGAAAATCATTTGTTCGATTTATATGGTTAATATCTTATTAGATTAATAAAAAAATTTAAACTAAAAAATAATATAAAAAAATACAATTTTATAGGTACTTATTTACAAGACTAAAATGGATACTCGTAAAATAAAATAATAATAAAAAAATATTTAAAAAAACAGCTTTTTTTGAACTAAAAAGTAGAAGATACATTTTTAATTGCGAATTTTTCTGTAATTTTCTAAATTATATTATTGGAATGGAAGTTTCTTTAAAAAAAATTATCTTAATATAGCATTTATATATATGCCATTAAGCCTGTCAAATTAAAATAAAATCTGGAGGCATTAAACGCATAACTACAAACTTAAATTTTGAAAATACTGCCTCTAGCTTTTATATTAATTTCACGAATCAACCATCACCCTGAATTTAAACAAAGGCTATATGGTTGCAAAACTGTTCAATAATTTAAAGATGAATTACGTGGGTATATTCAATGCAAAGAAATGAGAAAGAAGAATAAATTAAATTCAAATTCCAGAAGGGATCACACACCCGCACAACTGCAGTGTTCCAACTGTGCAAAAGAGGACATAAGAGTTTAAATTGCTTGTAGCAAAAGCCAAAATGTTTTATGTACAACCAGTTCGAACACATCTCAAAAATTGTACGACTTCAGCTAGAACAAACTATACCAGCGTAATTGATAAATTAAACCCCAATAGCAAAGATGAAAAAATTGTTAAAGTAAATGGTTACGAAAATTTTTACGGCATAGATTAACACTGGAAGTGATTTTACATTAAAAAGGAGTGACGCATATGTCCGAATAAGTAGTCCATACATAAGCCCCATCGGAATTACCATTCGCGGTCGATCGAAGCAATATGTTAATACATTAGAACGTTCTAGGCAATTTTTGAAGTTGATGGAAATAATTTCAAAACTAAGGTCCAAATTTTACCTGTTATCGGCAAATTGGTAAGGATATTTTACGAAACACAAATATTGAATTTAGGGACGATAAAATAAATATCATCAAGCTGGAAAGTGAAATAACAAACTGCATGAATGTTATTGAAAATATTTTCCATTTGAATATCGGAAATTAAAAATACCCAGAAGAAGTAGTTAACATATTGGAAAATTACAACCCTCTATCAAATAGAAGAGTGACTGAAATTATGTGTCATTAAACCAAGCAATTCATAGTTTTCCAGCCTAATCGTGTTAGTAAATAAAGAAAATGGTACTAAAAGATTATGTATCGATTTCAGGAAGCTCAAGAAGCTAATCATATAAATGTTCTAAGCAATGCTGAAGTACATTACTGTTTGGATCTAGAAAATGGTTTCTTTCATGTGCTCATTCATGAAAGCAGTCAACATTTCACATCCTTTGTTATGCCATCTGGTCAATTGGAAATCATACAAGCTCCTTTTCGATTAAGCACATCACCTTTAGTCTTTCAAAAATATATCAATCGTGTTTTCAAAGACTTATTAGCTCTAAAATATATATTAATGGCATTGATGACATTGATGACAACGATGACATTATATTACTTTAGGTTCAAATGATACTGAGTGTATGGAAAGGTTAAGAAAAGTAATTGAAACAGCCGAATGCCATGGATTACGAATAAAATGGAAAAAAATGTCAATTTTTGTGTAAGGAAATAAATTATTAAAGTTTTAAGATTGCAGACGGATCATATTGCCCATTATACGAAAAAATAAAAGCGGTTAAAGACTTTCCAATACCAAATAACGTAAAAAAGTTTCAATAATTTTTAAGATTAACTGGCTATTTCAGGAAATTTGTACCCGGCTATAGTGTAATCACTCACCGAATTGATGCAAAAAGAAAATGTTTTCAGATTTAGTGTACCCGAACAAAATGCGTTTACTTAATTAAAAAATAATATATGCCCAGGTCCAGTCTTGAAACTTTATAAAAAAGATCGTGAAACCGAATTGCCATCTCCAAGCTTGGTTATGATGCCGTCTTATTACAAAACTGTGACACCAAATGTCATCCCAGCTATTACTTCAGCAACACAACAGAACCTTCTGAAGAGCTATACCATTGTTATTAACTTGAAGTTTTAGCTGTTATAAAAGGGTTAAAAAATCAAAGGTTTTTCTTTCAAGAATCAGTTTTAAAATTGTGACGGATTGTGCTGCATTCAAAATGACAATGGAGAAGAGAATTTGTCGAACATGGTCACAGGTTGGGCACTTGCTCTACAAGAATACGATTATCAATTGGAATATCGTAAGAATGAACGTATTATTAGGAAAAGAGGCATATCAGGACTTTTTTCTTTAAGACGGCGTACTTTACAAAAATTCATCTGATGGCACAGAATTATTTTGCGTGCCCAAAATAATGCAAAACGAAGTCATCAAAAAGGTCCACAAAAATGGACACTTAGCGGGGAAAAAGATTGAAGAAATAATTTCAAAGGAGTATTTTATACCCAAACTAAAAGAAAAAATAGATGATTGTCGAAAAAATTGTATGCCTTGTATCATACAAAAAATTGTATAGTTACAGACAGCCAAGCAGCAATTGCGGCTCTCAACTCTGCAATAATAACATCTAAGCTCGTCAGAAAATGCTTTGACGAGCTTAAGAATGTAAGTAATCAATCCAATGTTACATTACTGTGGGTTCCGGGACATAGGAACATAGCAGGAAATGAACATGCTGATGAGTTAGCAAGGAAGGGTTCCAGCCTAAATGCTTCACTGGCGGAACAGGTAGAGCCCCCGCTAAACAGCGTTAAGAGAGATATCTTTCTCCACTTTTTGTTCTTAGCAAATAGAAGGTGGAACGAACTAGCTACATGTTGTACGGCCAAGAAAGTCTGGCCATCGTATGATAAAAAAAGAACCGAAAATCTATTGAAGCTATCCCGACGGAACATAGCCAGAACAATAGGTCTGTTCACGGGCCACTGGCCAATTGGTGAACATGCGGCCAGAATAGGTATTCCATTCAATTCATCATGCCGCAGCTGTGGTGAACAGAATGAGAAAGAATCCATTACACACTTCACCTGTAACTGCCCAGCGCTGGCGAGGGCCAGAATAGCAATTCTGGGTACCCATCAATTCAACGATCTTAGTGATCTAGCGGTTAAGCAACCTGCAGAAATGGTAAGGTTTCTTAACGCAAAGAAATGGATCTAAAATTAAACCAATATAGCCCTATTATAAGCCTTGTGGTCACGGAAGTGGTAGCAAAACGGTGCTAACGCGCTAATTGTGGTCACTGCCAGGAGCGGCGGTGGCCAGCCACTCACACCAACCAACCAACCATCATAGGCAACCGAAAAGAACGGAAAGAAGAAGGATATCTTCATTCAATCTTAAAAGACGACTACCTTTCCAAACGTATCCCTTGGATCATTTAGGTCCTTTAAGTTCAACAAAAAAAGGTAGTGCTATATCTTATGTATAGTAGATGCATTTTCGTTTTTGTGTTAGATTTATCCGATGAAGTTTTCAAAAACAGAAGAAGTTATACAGAAACTGGACCATCAAAAATCTGTTTTTGGGAATCCACATCGAGTTATTACGGATAGAGGAACTTCATTTAATACAAATTAATTCCAAGAGTACTATAAAAAGGAAACAATCGAACACATACTCATAACAACTGGATTGCCCAGAGTCAATGTACAGGTCGAGCGGTTGAACAAGGTCATCGTATCCGTTTTGACCAAGCTATCAATACAAGATTCCTCAAAATGGTATACATTCACTAACCAACTCCAAAGATATTTGAATTCAATTTATCAAAGAAGCACTGATCGAACCCGTTAGAAATTCTTGTGGGAGTCAAAATGAAGCACAGCAATGATTACTCGCTAACTAAAGCCGCCGATGAAAAAGTTAAAATTGTATTTGTGGAACATCCCAGAAAATTTGAAGAAGCCAGAAATTCAATATTAAAAATACAAAATGAAAATAGAAAATCATTCAACATGAATAGAAAACTAGCTAAGAAGTATAACACAGTAGATTTGGTTACAATAAAATGGATGACATTTTGAACTAATCTAAAAATATTTCCTAAATTTTTTGGTCCTTATCACATAGGTTTCCGGCAAAAATAGATATGCAGTGTCAAGAATTGGCGAAAACGAAGACCCCAATAATACCACAACATGCGCCGAATTTATGAAACCATGACAATAATGAAGACGTGAACGAAATGTCAGAAGACGAAGATACAAGTATTTCTCAGATGCACATACAACGAACATCTAATAAAAAAAAAAACACATTTTTTCTTTTTTTTCTTTTTTAACACAAGTTTTTTTAGAAATTGAAACAATTTTTAAGCATTGGATTAAGACGAAATATCAAATTATCGGTTTGATGATTATGATGAATAAGACGTTGAACAAAGAAGCCATAACTCATTAAGACGGAATTTGAAAAGACGAAATAGGTTGAGTTTTCGAGGGCAAAAACGTGTCAGGATGACCGAGTTTGTGGAATTCAAATACAGCCTAACAATATGTGCCAGAGCAAAATTAGTCGAATGCGAATTACTCTAAAACTACATAGAAAAGTAATCATACGACAGAATGCCCAGGAATGTTATTCCAACATTCCAATGTAAAAAGAAAGCAGTATAGCACATGTACTTTTTAGTTGCTTTAAGTTTTTTTTTGGAAAGAAGACGTCAAGCTGACAGGTAATATTTTTTGAAGAATCAGGAGGATAAAGGAACAACTAAGAAACAAAAAGAAGAACAGAAGAAAAGAAGATTAAGAAAATTATAAGTACTTTTGAATTTATTAAAATAAATAGAATATAACTATTAAAATAGATTTTTGGCGTTCCCAGTAAAATCCCACATGTATTATACTAATTATATAAATTATAAGAAAAATCTATATTATTTTTTATTAGTCTATATGACCGAACCGGAGTTTGCACTGACAGCTTTCGAGGAAAATTCGGTGTCTTAACAAACTTCAAACTTCAAAAACTAAAGGCTAACTATAACTAGTTTAAGAAAAAAAAAAAAGAAAAAAAAGTTTTTAAAGTTTTTTTTTAACTTTATAAAAGCTATTACCCTAACAAAAGTTATAAATTATATGAAAGTACTAATTAAATTAAAAGTACTAAGGCCTGATTTGTTTAATTGGTAGGGTAATAATAAGGGATCATGGATGCAAGTCGCCATGCAGGGACGCTGAGAGCGTTTACAAAGTCTTAATATAAAATTCAACAACATATAATCATGTGGAGTATCATAAAACAAATCTAGCCGAACTCTTCAACTTTTGTTTGGGTACTCTTCAACTTTTGTTTCCATGGAAGTATTTACTATTTAACATCAATTTAATAGAAGTATATATTTACTTTAAGTATTATTCTTTACATTTTTTTTTCCCAATTTTTGTAAACGATTCTTATCCGATATATTTGCTATAAAAATAATGGATCAACAGTATAATCATATTTATTTCACACTAATCATATTTATTTTGTAAAAGTTATAACTAAATATTTGAGTTGGAAAAAAATACAGATCAAGGCTAAAAAAAGTTCGATGTTAGAACAATTAAATTGTCTTAGTATTAATCAAAGAACAATAATGAATATATTAATTATTGTTTTTATATTAAAACATAAAATATATCTATATAGTCTATATAAATATCACTATATATATATATAGTGGGTTAGTATATGGAGAAGAAATTCATGATTACAATTTAAGAAAATATATTAATATATTATTAATGTATAATAGAATTAAATTGTTTAACAAGTTTCTTAATACAATAATTAATGAAACAAATTTAATGAAATTCAAAATAAGCATAAGCATTATTTATTAAACTAACTAAAAATAACTTTAGTTAGTTTAGTAAATAATGAATATTTTAAATATTTAAAAATATGTAAGTAAAACAAATTGTTTTTTAAACTAAATAAATGAAAAATGAATGAATGAAATGTAGAATTTTATGGTTATCAGACTTAAAGGAACTTAGATGCACGAGCTTATACTCATTATTATTTTAGTAATTTTAGTAAGTGTAAAGTTGGTTTTTGTGACATATTTTGTACTTCTTTGTAATTTTTCTATTAAAAATAAAAATTTATAACTACAATGTGCTACAATTTTAAAAATTAAAAACTTTGATTGAAAATTTCAATGCAATATTTATTGCAAAAAAGGATAAAATAAAAAATAAATAAACAAAATTAGAAAAAAAAACTTTTTGTTAACTAAAAAGTAGAAAATAAATTTTTAATTTCGAATTTTTGTGGAACCTTCTAAATCATATTGGATTATTGTAACAAGCTTCTTCAAAAAAATTTACCTCAATATAACAAATATATAACATATCATAATGGGATTAAAATATAAGTTGGAGGAAATAAACGTATACCTAAAACTTAAACTTAAATTTTTAAAATATTCCCTGCAGAATTTTTGTAAATTCTGTAAGAACTAAAGTTATTTTGGAGATAATATTAATAATAATAATAATATAAATTTTTGGAAGAAACATTTTGTTTGTTCCGTGTGATTTATATGTATATAATAAACTTGTCGTTGCATTGACTAGTTGACTAATTGACTTCAAATCCTAATCCTATTCCTATTCAAACTTTGACTGGCTTCGAACATTGTACATGTACATATTGTACATGATTCTTTCGAGGCTAGTAGCAGTCTGGATTGATTGAATCACAATACATTAACCTGTTTGGGCATGTACATTGCAAGCGAATTGCATTCACTTTTACATGATGCTTTTTAAAAATTAAAGCAAATTATTGTTTATATAAGTTTTTACAAACGAATAAATGTATAATATCTTGTAGATCTCTGTATGTATGATAATTGCATTCAAAATTGACATTCATATAATACATAAAAAATTCACTATTTGAGATAATTATATATATTTTCCTTTTAAAAAATTACAAAACAAAAAAAATTCTAAGAAATTCCAAATTTGCCCAGCAACCGAGAAAAAAACCAAAAAGAAAAATTAAGAAACACGAATCAAGAAATCGCAAACATTTTGTCGAATAATAAATTTTTGTCAATGACTTATTTCTACAAATTTTTTATTTCTTCTTTAATTAATTGTTGTAACTCTGATATAAATTTTATTTTCGTAAAAACAAACTGAAAGACTTCGCATGAAATCATTGTATATTATACAGCAATAGGAAAACTGTATTTTCAAAACATTTTTAACTTGGGTTTCAACACCAAACTATTTATTAATTTTTCTTAGATTAATCTATTTATTATTTTAAACTATATATCGAAATAATTAATATTGTAAAGTTAAAGTAAACTGTAAAGTGCCACTAAATCAATCTAGATGTTTAATATTAAAATTTAGATATTTAAAAGATTTAAAAGCAACAATAACATCTAATACACCTAACATAAATAAATTGTTTCAAAAGAACAAATTTTTTTTAAAGAATTTAGAATCTTTCTTTGATCCCATAAAAATCACACGGTATATACCTACGTAAATATTAACATTGGTAATGTTAGAGTTTTCAAACTTACCAAAATCTTCGATTGAATTTTGAGAACATTCAACACACTCTACACATTCGTTACATATGTTACTATCATGGTGTTCATTTATTTTATTTTGAATGTTAATCCTTGCAGCAAGAATTGCAGCTCGTTGTTGTTGCAATTTTTGTATAACTTGTAATTGTTGAATGTGATGGGTACCAAATATATGTCCACTTAAAGCCTCAGATATCGGGTTAACTGGCCGATTGTCTTTGTATCCGTCGGGTGGACTTAACGTTTCTTCTGTGATTTCTGATAAATTTCTTGGATTCTGTATATTCTAAAATAATGTAAAATTTTATTACTTTTTATTCCTAAATGTTTAAATTGAAAATATTTCCACTGCTATTAAATAATGAAAATGATCAATACAATTTATAATTACAATTTTACATTTTTTGAAATAAAGTTACATTGTTATAGAGAAATATTAGTTTTATGTTAAATTACTGTTGTTAAGACATATAATTTACCTTAGATAATTGTAATTCTATTACATTAAATTTCTTGTAGTATAAAAATATTTTTATTATTTCAGTGAATTTGAGAATTTTTTTAATTTTATTATAAGAAAAGATTAAAGTAATGTCCAATTTTGAATTTTATCATTAAATATAACATTAAATAAACTTGCTGCATTCACACCATATAACAACACAATATTACTGAATCATATTAATATTTTTAAAATTAAGTGTTAAATATCTTTTGAAAATAAAAAAAAATTAATTAAAAAATATATGAAAATTAGAAAAGCCTAACGTTTAAATTTCAAAATTTGGATGGAACAGCTAATAATTTTTTTCAAACACTTAAAAATTATTGTTTTAATTTTTTCTCACCAGGAAATTGTGAAAATCAAGAGGCATTTTTTTCAATTTAAAGAAACAAAATACAAATCTTAAAAATCGTGTGAGAATAACATTTTAAACGGAGATGTGAGAATAACATTTTTCATATAATAAAATATTTTAAAGCTAAATTGAAAGACCGAGGTGCAAAAAAAATATATTACATTTGTTGTGGATTTATAAAAGTTTAAGTAACTTAAGAAAATCTCAATATTGTATAGAATGTTTTTCAAAAGAATTAAATAATTATTTCGAAAATTCTATTGTTTGAGTACTTCCTGCAGCAGAATACCGTTGCTGATGAAACCAATGTCCTCGTTATGATCAGGCGCCTGCTCCCTGAATTATAATTACCAGAAATTCGATAACTAGGACCTGGAAATATAGCATTATACATTGACAACACGTATTTTATATTATAATAGAAAAGAACGTACATTAAGTTTTGCTATAATTAAAACTAGGAAGGGTGACTAGTTTTTCTAGGAATAGGAATTCTACTAAACTATAGTAGAATTTGTGAACTATAGGACACACGCATGAACTTAATATATGATGCTTTCATACATTTTAAATATCTTTTACATAATTTCAGATGTTTAACTTAATTAAGAATCGCGATATATTTATACGCATTTTGAAGTTGTATGTCTGCTATTCGAACCCGTTGCCTACAAGATTTCAGATGTCATATTCATATTGTCATAAAACTTGATCCGTTTTTACAAGATTTCAGATGTCTAGCTTAATTAGGTTCCATGATATGCCAGCTAGAGGAACCAGAATTTTTGGACCTTGCTGCAATAAAACTTGAGAATTTTTTTAGAAAATGGAAATGTCTAGCTTTTTTTTTAATTCTTTTCAAGTATTAAAGAAAAAGGAAGTTTTATGAATACTACCGAACTCTGCTGCCCTACACCCACCCACTTCACAGAAGTTATTAGCATAAAACTAGACATATTTTTACAAAATTTCAGATACCTAACTTCAATAAACAATTGATTATTTTCATATATAAACAGAAAATGTATGGCAGCTCTCCGAATTTATTGCATTAGCACAGCCAAATTTTATAGAACTTGTTGGCATGCAAAGTGACTTCCTTTTACGAAATTGTATATATCTAGTTACTATTTACTACACCTAGAACTAACGACAATGACAATTAGAAAAGCATTTTATATCTAAAAATCAAGAAATACCTATACCAAGACATATGAACTAATAATATATAGAAAATTATATGTATATATTATACCTTATTATATTATACCTTAAGCCACAAAAGCAAAATAAACTTAAAGTAGCCACAAAACAATAGTTTCCATGTTTCCTAGGGAATCGTGGAATCCTTTTATCAGACAAATATTGAAGTAACACATATTGCAATAAAAAACAATTTTTTTAAAATTATTTTTCCTTCAAAATAAATATCGAAAGAATTTATCTAGAAAATCGTTAAATGCAATGAAGATTAAAAACTATGTTTAAAAAAAACAAGGAAATTTATGAACATGTCAAATATAAAACGGGCTTTAAGCAACGAATGAAGTTGTACATCACAAATTAAAGTAATTAAACGGTTGACGGGTGTATTGAATTCATTGAACTATTGCTATTTTACTAACTTATATACTTCAAATTATAATTTTAATTCTATTTCATTTTAAACATTTTGTAATTGCTTAAAGTACAGAACTGCAAATAGCATAAATAAGTAAACATATACATTCATCTCTGCTACATTATTTCCAATTCTGATTGAAGTACATAATTAAAAAAAGCAATCAATTTTAGAATTCTTAGGAACTCAATAGAGTAAAGTACGATTCTATTTAACAATATTACAATAGCGTATAAAAACAAACAATTTAAAAACAAAATGTTTCTAATAATACTAATTTTTTAAAAATTAACTTAATTCTACTCTGGCGAAGTATTTAAGTTGCTAGTCTTTCAGTCGAAATATCTTAGGTTCCAACCCCGGTGAATAATAGTTGTCAAACCCAAAATGGATAATAGTTGCATTATAGTGAATAATAGTTGTATAAAGTTCTTAATATCAGCTAGCACACATACCTAACTGTTAGAGAATTACAATTAAATTATAACGCCTAACTTTAAGATTAATTTCTGTTATTAGAACAGTTTTGTTATTAAAAACGAAAATTTGTTTATGTTCTCTTCTAGGCAAAGAGCTCAACACTATTACCCAGTATTTATACTGTGTGGTACTATAAATAATGATAATAATAATAGTGTTCTTTGTTTAAAATAACGAGATTCTAAAAGATTTCTTTACTTGGATATTTTTCTTTATAAATAGTTTTTGTCATTATTTAATGTTTCTATACAATAAATCTAAAAAGAAAAAATTATTCTCTGTACTGAAATATCTAAGATAAGATTTTAACTTTTTAAAAGACAAAACAAAAAATATCTTGAAATTAACAAAAAAAAAATGTATGTACACTGTATAAATAAAAATGTATACTTAACGCCTACCATCATCTTTTTAAAAATCAAAACATTCCATTTAAATCTGGGAAAGATTTCTGTCAGACAGAATTATTTTATTATCAATTAAATACAAATACCTTTTACCTTTAAATATTTTACCATACCTTTGCTTTTACTTGTGAATGCTGCTTACTTTCAGGTTCATAATTGCATTGACACGATTCATCATAACATTTTTTAATAAAATCTTGCTCAGTGCAAGAACAAGGCTCCTCGTCATCTTCAGAATATGTACACTCTTCTCTTATAAGAATAATATAATCTGCTTCAAAAAATTCATTTCTAGTTTCATCAAATACTACACGATTCTTTCGAGTTGATGGAGGTCTATTTGTTTTCTTTAACAATCCTTTTAATGCACCATTATTAATGTCCCGCATATTTAAAAAAAAAATGTTAAATATTTAAAAAAAGAAAAATTTTTTTGTTGAAATATTTTTTAGTAAAACATTCGTGGTTTTCAAACTGGTAATTTTTGGTTCAATCCATGAATTTTTTTTAATCAACTTGCAGTGTAATGAAAATAAGAGTAATATCTGGTAATATATTTAAGTAGTTAAATTCTTCTTCATATTAAATTTTTATTAGATATTTTCTTTTAAACAAAATTCTTTTTGAAAATATTTTATTTATTTAAAAAAAACATTTCAAATAATTTTTATTTTTATTTAAAAAAAAATGTATATTTTGCTCCCAAAATTATACAACTTCAACTAACACCATGTAGATATTTTCTTTTGTAGGAAATTTAGAAAAGCAATTAAGCCTGAGCGCGCATGTCTCCAAAATAGAACTTGAAATGAGTGGTAAAATTCTTATTTGTTATCATTATCTGCTTTCGTTTCGTTTCATTCTGGTTAAAAAATATTTTGCTGTGTTTTGCGTTTTCTCTATCAAAAAAACCTCGCGTTGAAATTTGTAGTGAATTAGAGGTAGAGGTCAAAAGAAGTTTTGTCTGCCACTCTGTTTTATTTTACAGAAATATTAAAGGAAGTAAGTATCGCGTAATGAAATTACGAAACAAACATTTTGATAGTAATTGTCAATTGTCATTTTAATGTCCTATTTTATGATTTGTTTATTAAAAAGACCAACACATCACAAAAGTTATTTTACAAAACCACGTTTCATTAAAAAAACTTTTCTCATTAAAGTACGGTTTTCAAAAAGATAAATTGCAATTAATACATAATATAATACTTTGCAAAAAGAACATTTGAATAAAAACTATTTAGTTACAAAAAATCAATTTTATAAAACACGACAGCTTTGTTTATAAAAATCAGATAGGTATATTTTACACTTTTTACAAAGATTTTTTAAAAATAAAATGATTAAACCCGGTTTATTATTGAAATAAACAAAAACCTAAATAAAATAAATAAAAAAAATTTTAAAAAACACAGCTTTTTTGAACTAAAAACTTGTGAAATTAAAATAAAAGCTGGAGGCAACAAACGCAGAACTATAAACTTATATTTTTAAATTTTGTCTCCAGCTTTTTATTAATTTAGTTCAAAAAGCTGTTTCTTTAAAAATTTTTTTTATTTTTTTTAATATTAAATTTATGCATACAGTCTATTTAAAATATAGAAATTATTAGCTATAGAACATTCTGAATTTTTTTTTTGTTCGTTTATGCTAACCGCCCATTCATACGCAAACATAAAAATTTTTTTTTTTCGTTTATGTTTACCGTCCATTCATATAAATATAATTGTTTCTTATATACATAAGAAATAGACTTTAAAAATATTTAAAAACAATCAAAGTAACATTTTTTGTTCTCTTTTTTTTCTGTTCGTTTTTATTTTTGTTCCAGTATTACATTTTCCTTTTTTTTTGTTTTCTGTTATTTATTTTTTTTTGTTTTCTTTTTCTTTTTTTTAAATTTTTAATTTATACATGCATTCTATTTAAAAAATATAAATTATAACCTATAGAACATTCTGAATTTTTTTTTGTTCGTTTATATTTACCGTCCATTCATATGCACACATAAAATTTTTTTTTGTTCGTTTATGTTTACCGTCCATTCATATAAATATAACTGTTGAATATATATTAAAAAATAATAAATCTATAACTACATACATAAATAGCCATTCATTTACATATGTATCTATATTATGAGCTGAACTTCTCAGTGTTGTATTATATCATAATGCGGCAAAATTTTTAAAAAATTAAGAAAACGTAGCGTAGCTGAATTCAAAACTTAAATAAAAATATTGCAATTTTATAATGTTCTTTAATTCCACTTAAAATGCGACCCTTTAAAAACTTTGATTTATACACTGCCTTGTTTTTTCTTTCTTTTCATAGCATAACAATTTAATATTTCTTTTTTTCTATTTGTTATGTGGGTAAATATCAGATGTACACATAAGAAATATTCATTAAAAATATTTAAGAACAATCAAAGTAACATTTTTTGTTCTCATTTTTTTCTATTCGTTTTTATTTTTCTTCCAGTATTACATTTTACTCTTTTTAACAGCTTTTTATTAACGTGGTTGGGTAAAGAATGGAATCTTAGAAGCCACTTTAAACACACTTACCGTTGAGCTAGAGACTTGAAATTTTCTTCATTAGATCAGATCCCGATGACAATACATGATTTTAAAATAATAATATAGAAAAACATTAGAGAAATTAGCTTAATTTCAAAATTAAATTTTCATACAAAGATATAACAGAATTTTTAACAGAATTATTACAGAACCAAAATAAAACATTTTATCTAAATTTACTAAACTCACCAATACCAATACCAATACGTATACGTAATTCATAAATGTTTTTTTTTTCTATAAAAGACTATTGTTTTTTCTGTAGCCCATTGCATTGTATCCTTACATATCCATAGGTACATATTTCAAAATATGTAATAATATGTGCTTCGAAAATATTTTTGGTTTGAAAGCGATGAATTTGAAAGATATGAATGTGTAAACAAATTAATGTGCCGCACTTGAGAACACAGTTTAAAATTTAATATGCATTTACTTAAAATTTAGTAAGCAAGTGTTAAATTTAAAAATATATTATTAAAATCATAATATTAAAATCGCATATTATGGCCCTAACATTGATATCTAAATTGGGAGCTGCCTTTAAATTAAGATCTATTAGGGAATGATGATCTGCACCACTAATGCCTTTTTCTAAAGTATAAAAACTAAGAATACAATTCCAATTATGTAAAAACATTAAACAACAAAAAGAATATATTAAAACTAAGAAATCCAGTCTTATTTAAAAATTATAAATAACAACAATATTTTTCTTTTCAATAACAATAATTATGAATTAATCATAAAATATATGTTATGTACATACATACATATATATCTATATCGTCTAGAAAAAGGAAACTAATTTTTTTTAATTCAAAAATATTAGCATTTAGAAGTAAGCAATTTAATATATTCTCAATTACATACTTTTAAAACCAAATCTTTTTACTACATATGTAGGTACAAACATGTACAAAAATGGTATGCATATTTTTATGTGTGCTGTACTATTAAAAATCTGCTAACACAGTCACACCAAATTCCCAAATTCCCAACTATTATTATTTAGTTGATTTGTAAACATAAAAGAACAAAAAAAATTTTATGTATGCATATGAATGGACGGAACAAAAAAAAAATTCAGAATGTTCTATAGCTAATAATTTCTATTTTTTAAATAGACTGTATGCATAAATTTAATATTAAAAAAAAACGAGGAAGAATACAGTTGCCTTACGTCAACTCTTACATACCCGTACGAACCGTTAGTATGTTCAATGCCTGTCACTCTGCTTACAATATTATTTTTTAATATTTTAGTATTTTAAAATAATTTGGGTGAATTTTATAATTTCTAGAACTATGGGTTGTACATATATTCAAACTATATGTTTATACATTCTTCAAAAGCAGATTTTAACCTTCCGCATAACGATTATCAATCGAAAATTTTTTCAAATATTCTATAGTACCATTTAATACTAAGCGGTAAATGTATATTGAATTTACTTAGTACAAAATAGTAAATATAATTTTAAATATTATATTATATGATATTTAAATATTCCATTGGCAGAATAATTTCTTATAAGTACAATAAAATACATATATGTATGTAAATACGGCGCTATATAATATACATATATACTCTTATCATTCATTCACTAGTGACATATACGATATGTAAATAAACATGATATTATATATGAATGTATATATTATATCAATATCATATAAATAATAAAAATTCTTCAAGCAACCGTTATGTTGTTTATTTATTTACATTTTTTTGTACTACGCATTATATCCTCAACAATTTCAAATTATCGAGTAAAACAAATGCAAAAAATTTGTTGAAGAAATTTGTTAGAAAATTTGAAAAAATCTAGTAACACTTTCGTCAATTATAAAGTAACCCTATATTATTAAAAAAAGTTGTTAACAGAAATAAGTCTATAATGTTGAAGCTTTAATTTTTGTGTATTACTTCAAAAAATTTTTAACAGGTGTTTAAAAATAGAAAATTTTCAGTTTTTGACCCCTTACAGCTCCTAAACGGAGGGTGATACAAAAAGTTAGGTATTTTTTTTGAAATAGAGCTATGAAATTTTAATTGCTGATAGATCTTACAAAAATATTAATTTTATTTTTAATAACTTTTTTTTGTAGCCCCATCCGTTACGGAGCTACAGCTTCCCAAAGGTTCAAAAAAGCTCTATATTTAAATTGTTATAGCACAAATTGTATAAGGTATATCTTCATTTTGAAAACGCCAAACGATTACTACTTTCATTAGCTTTAAAAGTATATATACAATAAATATATAGTTGTGGCATACGGTGTCTTAATTTACCGTTATGCGAAACTAAAATTTTGCAAAATCCTTCCCTTCTATCTTCTAAACGGTTTAAGTTGGAAACTTGAAATTTTGACAGAAGTTAGATTTTTGAAAATAAGTATGAGTCTTTCAGAAATTTTTTTTGTATCACTCCCCGTTAGGAGCTGTAAGGGGTCAAAAACTGAAAATTTCCTATTTTTAAACACCTGTAACTTGAACACCTGTTAACATTTTTTTGAAGTAATACACAAAAATTAAAGCTTCAACATTATACTCTTATTTCTGTTAACAACTTTTTTTAATAATATAGGGTTACTTTATAATTGACGAAAGTGTTACTTGATTTTTTCAAATTTTCTAACAAATTTCTTTAACGAATTTTTTGTATTTGTTTTACTCGATAATTTGAAATTGTTGAGGATATAATGCGTAGTACAAAAAAATGTAAATAAATAAACAACATAACGGTTGCTTGAAGAATTTTTATTATTTATATGATATTGATATAATATATACATTCTTATATAATATCATGTTTATTTACATATCGTATATGTCACTAGTGAATGAATGATAAGAGTATATATGTATATTATATAGCGCCGTATTTACATACATATATGTATTTTATTGTACTTATAAGAAATTATTCTGTCAATGGAATATTTAAATATAATATAATATAATATTTAAAATTATATTTACTATTTTGTACTAAGTAAATTGAATATATGTACATTTACCGCTTAGTATTAAATGGTACCATAGAATATTTGGAAAAGTTTTGGATTGATAATCGTTATGTGGAAGGTTAAAATCTGCTTTTGAAGAATGTATAAACATAAAGTTTGAATATATGTACAACCCATAGTTCTACAAATTATAAAATTCACCCAAATTATTTTAAAATACTAAAATATTAAAAAAATAATATTGTAAGCAGAGTGACAGGCTGTGAACATACTAACGGTTCGTACGGGTATCTAGGAGTTGACAAAGGCAACTGTATTCTTCCTCGTTTTAAAAAAGACTGGATTTCTTATTTTTAATATATTCTTTTTGTTGTTTAATGTTTTTACATAATTGGAATTGTATTCTTAGTTTTTATACTTTAGAAAAAGGCATTAGTGGTGCAGATCATCATTCCCTAATAGATCTTAATTTAAAGGCAGGTCCCAATTTAGATATCAATGTTAGGGCCATAATATGCGATTTTAATATGTTAAGAGTTTCGAAAGAAAAGCCCTATTTAATTATAATTAAGAAAAGAAAAACACAAAATTTAACACTTGCTTACTAAATTTTAAGTAAATGCATATTAAATTTTAAACTGTGTTCTCAAGTGCGGCACATTAATTTGTTTACACATTCATATCTTTCAAATTCATCGCTTTCAAACCAAAAATATTTTCGAAGCACATATTATTACATATTTTGAAATATGTACCTATGGATATGTACGGATACAATGCAATGGGCTACAGAAAAAACAATAGTCTTTTATAGAAAAAAAAAAACATTTATGAATTACGTATACGTATTGGTATTGGTATTGGTGAGTTTAGTAAATTTAGATAAAATGTTTTATTTTGGTTCTGTAATAATTCTGTTAAAAATTCTGTTATATCTTTGTATGAAAATTTAATTTTGAAATTAAGCTAATTTCTCTAATGTTTTTCTATATTATTATTTTAAAATCATGTATTGTCATCGGGATCTGATCTAATGAAGAAAATTTCAAGTCTCTAGCTCAACGGGAAGTGTGTTTAAAGTGGCTTCTAAGATTCCATTCTTTACCCAACCAAGTTAATAAAAAGCTGTTAAAAATGAAATTTAATGAAGGAAATATATAGTAAAAAAAAATATTGATTCAAATATGTTTTTAAAAGTTTATTTATTTTTTAAAATATTTAAATGTTACAAATAATTAAAAAATGCAAATGTAAACTTTTAAAATTATAAAAAGCATGTAACGAATTAATGGTTTCTAAATTCAAAGTTATGAAAAAGAATCTGTAGTGGTTTCTAAATTTTCCTGAATTTAAATGTTTTTTAATTTAAAGATTTTTCTAATTTGAAACTAATGTTTTAAGATATAATGAGGTAATGAAAGTTTAACATAGATGAATTAGTAAGAGAAGTTCAAAATTTAAAAATATATTTTTTTGGTTAACTTATGCACATATTTACTTTAATTCAGTAAACCAAACCAAACTTGTTCAGTATCGATAAAAACTAATAAAACTATCCAGTAAAATTGCATAAAAGCATAATATTTTCCATAACAATAAAGAAAATTAATAATTAATATTAAATATTTAACTTTATATTTTTTTAAACATATTATATAAAATATATATAGAGTTATAATAAAATATAATATATGATTAAACATATTATATAAGTACATATAAAATTAAGTTCCACTAAAATATGTTATGATTTGATACAGTATTTTCGTGATATTTTCTTATCTTTCTTGTTTAAGGTTAAAAAAATCGATGTATGTGCTATAGTCTTTGTCATGTTACTTTATTTTAGGAAAATAAAAATTATACTTGAACGTTATTTACAAAAATTAGATATATAATAAGTTATTAGGAAAAGAAAATAAAATAAAAATAAGTTATTTCAGAGATATGGAGTAGTGTGGTTGTGTACCAACTTATATTTGGATTATTGTTAATAATGTATTAATTAATTAAGTGTAAATTGAATTTTTTTAATAATTGAGCTATAACTAAATTTATTTACTTTAATTTATAAATTGATTTAACTGATTATTTGTGAAATTAAAATATAATAAAATATTAGTTATAATAAAATATTAGTTAAAGAAAAGAAAAAACGAAAAAGGAAAAAAAAAATATATAAAAAATAAATAAATAAATAATAAATAAATAAAAAATATATAAAAAAATTTAGCGTAGTCTAACTGCAAAAATTTTATGCTCAGATTGTATGAACTTTTATCATTGAGATTGTGTTAATATAACAGAGGATGATTTACAATTTTTTAAAACAAGGGGCAATAAATTTAGATGCAGCAAATGTACTCATCTCAGGCGTAAGTCATACCATATGAATTACCAAATGATTCGCATATATTAGCAAAAACATTAACAAATTCTACCGACAGCAATGCGACAACAACACCCTCAGCATTAACACCGATGTCAACACAACAACATTTATTTGTTTGTTGTTTGTTTGATTAATTTGAGTGATTTGATTTTAAATAGCGTGGATGAGAAATTTTAGTTAAAACTTTAAAAAATAAATAAAAATATATAAGCAGAAGATAATTGTGAAATTCTATTTTTTTAAGTGATAAAGAACTATAAAGAACATTTTTTTTATTAATAATTTGGTCAATCAAACTGAATAAATTATAAAATTTCAATATAAAAAATTTTTTATTTAAAAAAAATGCAAATGCAAATTTTTTTCTTTTTGTAATTTTTTTGACATTAATTACTCAAAATTTTTTCTATTGAGTGAAAATAACAAATATTAAAAAAAAAAACTAAGATGAGTGTTATTTGATTATTAGAAAGCAATAAACCAATTAAGAATAATGAGAGCTATATAATATATGCATATGGATGTAGTAAAGCTATACATATAAAATGTGCTAAGCTGGATAATAGTGTAATTCATTTAATAAATACAAATAAAAATATAAAGTATAGTTGTGATTTATGCTCAAAAAATGGTTTAGAAAACATTAACAAAACTGTTTTAAAATTAGCATTGGAATTAAAAGAAATGAGAGAAATAATGAGTCAAAATAATAAAAACATAAAAGATGGTAATGTTGATGTAAATAATGCATTCCATGGACATAAAACATTTATATCAAAAGAAATTAAAAAATTAGAAGATAATAAAAACAAGGTAGAATGTAAACCAACGGTTTTTAAAAGCGCACATTTGCAAAAGACAATACAAACGTTTAGAATTGAGATTTGAACAAAAATTTGAAAATTTCATGTAATAAGAAAACACATGAAAATAGGACTTTTCTGGAATTTTTAAGGGCTTTCTTTTCTTTTAGAGAGATAAAAAAATTTCTGGTCATTTAGTGTTTTTAGATTGTAAAACTACTACGCAGAGCCCGAGATATATACATCTGAAAATAGGGCTTTTTTGCAATTTTGGGGGGCTGTAACTTTGGAACCCTATACAATTAAAAGAAACCATATAACACACATAAAAATATATTACTGGAGCTTTAATTTTTTTATCTTGCCGAAGAAAAATGTGTACAGATGCCTAAGTTACAGGTGTTTAAAAATAGTAAAATTTAAATTTTTGACCCCTAATAGCTCATAAACAGAGGGTGGTACAAACAAATTTTCTGAGCAACCTTATATTAATTTTAAAAGTTTTGATTTGAAAATGCCTCAAAATTTCAAGCCCCTATCCAAAAACGTGCCGGAGTTATGAAGGTAAAAAAATCATGCAAAATTTGGATTTCACATAACGGTAAATTTAAATATGTACTAAATTTAAAAATTATATATAATTTTGATATTGATTTATAAAGGTAAAAAAATTCTCGTCGAATGGCTTTTTCGGATTGAAAAAATGTTAAGCGGTACAAGAAATATACGTGTTTAAAAATAGGGCTTTTTCAAAGTTTGAGGGGCTGTAGTTCCCTGATGGATGGGGCTACATGAAAAAATTGTTTCACAAAATTATTTTTTTTTATGAGACCTATCCATGGTTAAAATTTTTTTTCTCTATCTTTAACGGTGTAGAAGTTTTGTAAACAGACGGACAGACGGACGGACGGACAGAGTGAAACTAATAGGCACATTTTTTCAAAATTTTTTTGGAAATGTGCTAAAAATAATTTAAAAGAAAATTACAATCAACCAGTTATACTGATACGTTGAAATTACCAATAATTGTGAAACCAAAAGATAATAAACAAAAAAGTGATGTAACAAAAAATGAAAGAAAATCAAAAATTATTCCCTCGTCATTGCAAGTAGAAATCGAAAAATTAAAAAAATTAAACAATGATGGTGCAATTGCTATTACTTATAAAAATAAAGAATCTGTTAAAATAGTAGAAGGTGCAATAAAAGAAAAATTAGGTGAAACTTATGAAATTCAAGTAACTAAGGAAATAAATCCCAAGATATTAATTGTGGGAATGAGTGAAGAGATATCTAAAGAGCTAGTTGTGGATGCAATAAAGAAGCAAAATATTACAGAATTTAGCGAGGTGAAATGTTTAAAAGTATATAAGTCTCAAAAAAATAAATCATATTATTTTAATGCAATAGTTGAAATGGATGGGAATGCATTTAAAAATATTATGGAAATTGGAAAAATTAATATTGAATGGGATCGTTGTAAGGTGTATGAACATTTACAAATTTTAAGGTGCTTTAATTGTTATGGTTTTAGTCATAAGGCTACAGATTGTAAAAATGAAATTTGTTGTTTTAAATGCGGTGAAACTGATCATAAATCAAATGAATGTCAGGAAGCTGTTCAAAAATGTGTAAATTGTATAAGAGCTAAGATTAAATTAGATCTTACTGATTTAAATGTGGAACACGACTCCAGAAGTCTATCATGCCCTAGTTATGTAAAAAAATTTAATGTTGCAAGAGTAAAACAGCATATTAACAATTAAAGAATGTTGAAGGTGTTTGCCTTAATATACAAGGTACAATAAATAATTTCGCACAAATAAAATCAGTACTTATTCCTGAAAAATACGATTTTATTTCATTAACTGAAACTCATTTAACGAAGGATGATGATGATAGTTAAATTTATATAAAGGATTATAATATTATAAGAGTATTAGAAATATTTATTCTAACAAACTTTTTGAAACAAAAAATAGTTTTATTAATAATCAAATTGAAAATGCAAGTGACTAAAAATCTATGTGGCTTAAAATAAAAAGTTATATATTAAGAAAACCAAGGAATGAAATCAAAGAAGTTTATTTCGGGAGTAGAATATATTCAAATGAGGCTGAGATTCTACAAAATTTAATCAATATTTTGTAGATAGTATAAGTTAAATAAATAGTAGTATACCATTTAAGCAATATAGTAATATCATTGAGAACTATCCTTATCAATTTAAATTCCAGTTAATTAGTATTGAAGAATTGAATAAAGTTATAAAATCACTAAATAACAAAAGAGATCTTAATATGATGAATAAGAATATTTTTATTAATTGTTTTGATTTAATTTGAGAAATTTTTTTAACTATGGTTAATGAATCGTTGAAATCCGGTACTTTTTCAGATACTTGGAAAGAAACTATTGTAATTCCCATTCCGAAAGTAGCTGGAACAAAAAATTGTAAAGAGTTTCGTTCTGTGAATATGAACTGTATTGAGTCAAAAATATTAGAAAAAATTGTTTTTGAACAATTAAGAAATTATTTTGAGAAAAATAATTTAATCGCTAAATTGTATTCAGGCTTTAGAAGAGGGCACAGTTGTGAATCACTACTTAATCTGGTTATAACTAATTGGAAGGAGGCAGTGGACGATGAGAGGATAATTGTTGCAGTATTTCTCGATCTACGCAGATCCTTTGAAACAATAGATAGATCAATTTTATTAAAAAAACTTCAAAGGTATGGTGTTACTGGTACTGAAATAAAATGGTTTGAATCGTATCTACAAAATAGAAAGCAACGTACAAAAGTTAAAGAATGCATTTCAGAAGTAATAAACACAAAGCTTGGAGTGCCTCAAGGATCAGTTCTTGTAGTATTTTTGTTCTTAATATAGATCAAGGATACTCAGAAATGCATTAAATTTAATGAAATTGCACTCTTCGCAGATGATTCTCTTTTATATATAATAGGTGAGAATGTAAATGATTGCGTTAATAAAATAAACTTAGATTTACAAAATTTAAAGGAATGGCTCCAAATGAATAAACTAAAAATATATATTGATAAAACTAAATGTTTGAACATTAGTAGTAAATTAAATAATAACCTTGTTGTTTTAATGAAAACTATATATAATGAATACATAGAAATAGCTATAATGAAAATATAGAAATAGTTATTGAAATAAAATATTTAGGGGTGATTGTTGATAATAATTTAAATTTCAAATCTCATATTGATTACATGTGTAAAAAAATTGCTAAAAAAATTTACTTTTTTTCAAAAATTAGAAAGAATTTCACATTAGGTTGTACTATTAATTTATATAAAGTTATTATAAAACCCCACTTTGAGTTTTGCTATTCAATAATTTTTTTTTTTTTCTTTATTAGTTCAAAAAAGATTAATTCAAGCAGATCTTAGCCGAAGCTGTCTGATCTTACAAATATTGTTTTGAAATTTAATAAAAATGAAAATAATACATTTCTTAATATCTAATAATATTATAAAATTTAAATTTAAATTAAAGTTAAAACAAAGGAAAAAAATTTAAAATTTATATAAAAACAAAAAAACAAACAAAACAAAATAAAAATATTATTTTAATAAAAAAGAGAAATAATATTTATTTTAAAAAATTATAATAGTTACTACTTATATTCCCAATTTGAAAGCTACAATGCTAATACTGATCTAAAAAATATCCTTTTATTTCTTTCTTAAAAATATAAATGTTATTTATGGTTTTTAATTCTGACGGCAAGTCATTATAAAATTTTAGGCAGTTATAAAGGCAATTATTTTTCTGGTTATTAGTTATAAATAAGCTTAAATAAAAATTTGATTTATTTCTAGTGTTGTAGTTATGCAAATCTAACATTCTATTTAATATAAAATTGTGTTTAATAAAATTATTTACAATTTTAAAGGTAGTCATATATATATAATTCTTTATTGCAAATCTCATTACAACTCATATATAAAACTCCGTTACATTGAAAAAGTCATTTAAAGATTCAGCGATTGTTTTCTCATCGGAAATGGTACGATTTTCGACTTCTACTGTTTTAATATTATGTGCTTCAGAATTTGAGTCTTTGTTATATATGATTTGTTTATAGACATTCCAGAGTGGTTTACTACTTTTTGGGTTTCTAGACAATTTTTTATTTTCAAAGATAATAATTTTTGTTTTTTGAATATTCAAGGAAAGACGATGTTTATTAAGACATTCGTTTATTATTTTGAGATCATTTTCAACTGCAAGTTTTAGCACATTTTCACTACTTTCGGCATATTTCAGAACTGCGTCATCCGCGTATAGTTGTAAGGAGCCTCTTAAATTTAATTTGATTATGTCGTTAATATAAATTTTGAAGAACTCGGGTCCCAATATAGAGCCTTGAGGAACCCCTTTTTTCATGACTCTTGAGGTACTATATGCACTACCGACACGAACTACTTGCTGACGATTGCGAAGATATGAATAAAAGAAATTTAATTGATTGTTACTAAAATTCATTAGCTGAAGTTTTTTTAGTAAGATTTCATGATCTACGCAATAGAAAGCCTTTTGCAAATCTAAGAAAATACAAGCAACATATTTTCCGCCATCCGAATTTTTAGAAATGAAATTTGTCAGGCTTAAACATGCAGCAGTTTTGTTAGAGTTAGGCTAAAAACCATATTGCTCCTCGTGAAGTATATTATTATTCCTCAGAAAGTTAGTAAGATGATTTTTTAATCCTATCTCAAACATTTTAGATAGTGCCGTAAGAACAGAGATAGGAGGGTAATTGGAACAAATAGTTTTGTTTCCGTTTTTAAAAGTTGGAGTAATTATAGCTTTTTTTAAGGATTTAGGGAAACATGCCGTTTCAAAGGAAATATTTATAAATTTAACCAAAATTATAAAATTTTTTGATAAATTTTGTTGAGATCTTATCGTATCCTGTCGCTGCTGCTGATTTCAATGAAAGGATCGTCTTTTTCACCTCCTCTACGTCACATGAATGTAAGTTAAAATTGGAATGTATAGTATAGAAAAAATTATTCATATATATATGATCAATAGAGTCATCTGAGATGTTTATTTTTTCCGTTACATTAATGAAAAAGTCATTAAAAGATTCAGCGATTTCTTTCTCATCGGAAATGGTACGATTTTCGACTTCCACTGTTTTAATATTATGTGCTTCAGAATTTGAGTCTTTGTTATATGTGATTTGTTTATAGACATTCCAGAGTGTTTTACTACTTTTTGGGTTTCTAGACAATTTTTCTGAGAAAAATTTTTTTTTCGCCTCAAGAACTAATTTTTTAACAATATCTCTGGAATCTTCATATAGTTTTTGCACAGTCGAGTCACCCGAATATTTTCTTTTAAATTTAAAGTATGAATCTCTTATTTTAATTTTTTGTAAAATTTCTCTTGTCATCCATTCTTGTTTTTTTTTATCTTTTATTGATATTGTGACAGTATTAAGCTCAATTAATTCCCTTAACTCCTCCACAAAATTATCAAAATTACTAACAGATTCAAGGTTGGCCCAGATATTCGTATTTTCAAAATTTTCATACATTAAAACATTTTGAAATTATTTAATTTTTCTACTTTTGACTCAACGTCAACACTCACGAAAAACAGCTGGTGGCCAGAAAGACATGTATCACAGATATGCAAATTGTATTTGTATTGATTTAAATCAGATATTAGATGATCAATTATAGTGTTTGAGGATATTCTTGTAGCACATTCAGTTGATAATTTATTATAAATAATATATCCATTATTTATTAGGGTATTGTTGTAGTGTTCTAAATCCCTACAATTAGGTTTAAGTAAATTTATATTGAAATCACCCAAAATAATGGAGCGACTATACTTTTGAGTAATTTCATCAAGTTTATTGATAAAATCTCCAACTCGCGTCCTATGATGTCGATATATTGACATTATATTAAAGCCAAGCTTTGTTAGTTTGACAGTTAAAAAAGTTGAGGAATCAAATTCTTCTTTATGAACAAGAGTACTACTAATCTTTTTGCTGACGTACATGGCTGAGCCGCCATAAGGAATCTCAAGGTTCGAGAAATACGATTCATACCCAGGTATATTAACAAAAAGATTTTCACCTTCTGTTAACCAGATTTCAGTTAGAGCGATAACATATACTTCTGAACTATATGACTTAATTAGAATTTGCAAATTATCTAATTTATTACGTAAACTTTGAATATTCACGTATAATATATTAAGATTATTTTTATAATTTATATTATTATTCATATCAGCAAAATATTGTATCCTCAAACCATCTTTGAAATCTGAACGCATCTTTGTATAAATTAAAAAATAAAAAAACAATATACTGTGAACACTGAAAGATTCAGGACAAATTAATGACGTCACGCAAACATGTGTGTATATCACCATTGATAAATCTATTGATAATGATATGAATATGATTAGTTTGTTTTTTATCTCGGTTCGTGCGGAATTACAATAATTGTGCTTAAATAACTTAAAATAATTAAAAGTGTTAACTAAAAAATGTTTACTGAAATTGTGCGATAAATGTCATGATAACAAGAATCAGAATAAATTACACAATTGTAGTGAAAAATATACATACAATTTGTAATTTATACATTTTCTTGTACATACAAACAACCATGTGCCATATTACAAAAATGAATGTAAAAATGTTCTTTTTTTTAATAATATGATAATGTGCGTGCGATTTCAAATAATAAAATTGTTTTGATTTAGGTAGTGAAATATAATATTAAATAACCAAATATAGATTAGTGAAATAAACAAAAAGAATTAATATCATTATTGCAGAAAAAATTATAAAAATTGTTAGTATTATAAGGTGTTTAAAGTTATTTAAATTTAAAAGTAAAAATATGTAAAATGAGTATATGTAAATAAGTAAATTGTGAATAAGAAAATTAAATGATACGATGTAATTGAAAAAACATAAATAAATAAAAAAAAATAAATCAAAAAATAAACTAGTATTTTTGTAGTGTTTCAAATTCGGAATATCAAAAAGAGTAACAATAAAGTTATTAAGAAGTGTAAATAAAAAAAATTTTAACAGAACAAGTGAAAATTATAAGTAATAGCAAGATTACATGTTTATGTTTGCAATGAGAATTGTATGTTACAATTATGAAATTGAGGTTAAGTTTTTTATTTAACATTTTGTGATTTTTTTTTATAAAAAAGAATTTTAATGTGAGATATGGTGTTAAGATTGTTCTGCATTAACAAGTGTACTCTTTGTGATGAATTCAATGTCATTAAAGCTATTAATTCTAAATACCTTTGAATTTTCTTTTTCTTGAAGAAAAATGTTGCTTTCACGAATCCATAAAAATTTAAATCCAAGTAAGTTTTTGATATTCTTTGCCTCATAAAAAAGTCTCGATTGTAGATTCGTAAAGTGATGACAAAAAAAGATTTCTCGGTTGTTGCATCCATGTAAATCTAATTCTGCGGTGAATATATGTTTTCGAATTGTTTTTTTTTTAATAACTCAGCTTTAATTCTTGAAGAGGAAAGTTTAACTAAATACAGAGGATTGTTATTTTTATTATTATTCTTTCCATTTTTAATTAAAAAAATATTTAATATATCTTCCTTTTTAGCACATTTCCAAAAAAATTTTGAAAAAATGTGCTTATTAGTTTCACTCTGTCCGTCCGTCCGTCCGTCTGTTTACAAAACTTCTACACCGTTAAAGATAGAGAAAAAAAATTTTAACCATAGGTAGGTCTCATAAAAAAAATAATTTTGTGGAACAACTTTTTCATGTAGCCCCCCTCATTACGGAGCTACACCCCCTCAAACTTTGAAAAAGCCCCATTTTTAAATGCATATATTTTATGTTCTGCTTAAGATTTTTTCAATCTGAAAACGTCATTCGACAGGTATTTCTTTTATCTTTGTAAATTAATATCAAAATTATACAATATTTTTAAATTTAGTATTTAAATTTACCGTTATGTGAAAACCAAATTTTGCATGATTTTTCTACTTTCATAACTCCGGCACGCTTCTAGATAGAAGCTTGAAATTTTGAGGCAAGAAAGAACTTTTAGAATTAGTATAAGTTTGCTCAGAAAATTTTTTCGGACCACCCCCTGTTTATGAGCTATTAGGGCTTAAAAATTGAAAATTTGCTATTTTTAAACACCTGTAACTTAGGAACCTGCACACATTTTACTTCTGCAAGATGTAAAAATTAAAGCTACAATAATATATTTTTACGTGTGTGAAAGGTTTATTTTAGTTGTAAAGGGTTCCAAAATTGCAGCTCTTCAAAATTGTTAAAAAGCCCCATTTTCAGATGTATATATCTCGGGCTCTGCGTAATAGTTTTGCAATCTAAAACCGGCAGAAGATCGAAAATTTTGTTATCTATATAAAACAATATCAAAATTATGTAATATTTTGTAATTTACGATTTAAATTTACCGTTATGTGAAAACCACATTTTGCATGAAATTTCTTTTTTCATAACTCCGGCACCCCTTTAGATAGGAACCTGAAATTTTGAGACAAGAAAGAACTTTTAGAATTAGTATAAGTTTCCTCAGAAAATTTTTTGGGAACGCCCCCTCTTTAAGAGTTATTACGCCTCAAAAATTTAAAATTTGCTATTTTTAGACACCTGTAACTTAGGCACCTGTAAAACTTTTTCTTCGGCAAGACATGAAAATTAAAGCTACAATAATATATTTTTACGTGTGTGAAAGGTTTATTTTAGTTGTAAAGGGTTCCAAAGCTGCAGCTCTTCAAAATTGTAAAAAAGCCCCATTTTCAGATGTATATATCTCGGGATTTGCGTAATAGTTTTGCAATCTAAAACCGGTAGAAGATCGAAAATTTTATTATCTATATAAAACAATATCAAAATTATGTAATATTTTGTAATTTACGATTTAAATTTACCGTTATGTGAAAACCACATTTTGCATGAAATTTTTTTTTTCATAACTCCGGCACCCCTTTAGATAGGAACCTGAAATTTTGAGACAAGAAATAACTTTTAGAATTAGTATAAGTTTCCTTAGAAAATTTTTTGGTAACGCCCCCTCTTTAAGAGTTATTACGCCTCAAAAATTGAAAATTTGCTATTTTTAGACACCTGTAACTTAGGCACCTGTAAAAATTTTTCTTCGGCAAGACATAAAAATTAAAGCTTCAATAACATATTTTTACGTGTGTTAACAGCTTTTCTTAGTTATATAGGATTCCGGACTTACGGCCCCTCAAAATCTCAAAAATGTCCTATTTTCAAGTTTTTTCTTATTACATGAAATTTTCAAATTTTTGTGTAAGTCACACTTCTAAACAGTTTGTATTGAGTTTTGGAAATGTGCGCTTTTAAAAACCGTTGGTTTACATTCTACCTTGTTTATATCTGCATCAATTTTATTTCCTATTTTCAGAATTGTTTCTTCTGAGTTTATTAGATTGGATGGTAGATCAGCTATTACAATATTATTTTGGTTACTAATTTGTGTTGGTTTATCCACAAGTGATTCCAAGAGATACAATTTATTTTCCAAATTTTTACTTTTATTATTAGTGAGAAGAATTTGTTCTTTTAATTGATTGTTTTCTTCAATCACTTGTTGGTAATGTTTTACAAAATTTTTAATGTGTTTGTGTGTCATCCATTTGTGCTGAGAAAAAAATTTGTGATTTTTGTATAGTACTGGATATACAAAAATCACAATTTTTTTTTCTCAACCATTGCTTTCATATATAAGGCTAAACTTTGTAGTGTAGGTTGCTCAGAAAATTTTTTTGTACCACCCTCTGTTTATGAGCTATTAGGGGTCAAAAATTTAAATTTTACTATTTTTAAACACCTGTAACTTAGGCATCTGTACACATTTTTCTTCGGCAAGATAAAAAAATTAAAGCTCCAGTAATATATTTTTATGTGTGTTATATGGTTTCTTTTAATTGTATAGGGTTCCAAAGTTACAGCCCCCCAAAATTGCAAAAAAGCCCTATTTTCAGATGTATATATCTCAGGCTCTGCGTAGTAGTTTTACAATCTAAAAACACTAAATGACCAGAAATTTTTTTATCTCTCTAAAAGAAAAGAAAGCCCTTAAAAATTCCAGAAAAGTCCTATTTTCATGTGTTTTCTTATTACATGAAATTTTCAAATTTTTGTTCAAATCTCAATTCTAAACGTTTGTATTGTCTTTTGCAAATGTGCGCTTTTAAAAACCGTTGGTTTACATTCTACCTTGTTTTTTATTATCTTCTAATTTTTTTATTTCTTTTGATATAAATGTTTTATGTTCATGGAATGCATTATTTTCATCAACATTACCATCTTTATGTTTTTATTATTTTGACTCATTATTTCTCTCATTTCTTTTAATTCCAATGCTAATTTTAAAACAGTTTTGTTAATGTTTTTCTAAACCATTTTTTGAGCATAAATCACAACTATACTTTATATTTTTATTTGTATTTATTAAATGAATTACACTATTATCCAGCTTAGCACATTTTATATGTATAGCTTTACTACATCCATATGCATATATTATATAGCTCTCATTATTCTTAATTGGTTTATTGCTTTCTAATAATCAAATAACACTCATCTTAATTTTTTTTTTTAATATTTGTTATTTTCACTCAATAGAAAAAATTTTGAGTAATTAATGTCAAAAAAATTACAAAAAGAAAAAAAATTGCATTTGCATTTTTTTAAATAAAAAATTTTTTATATTGAAATTTTATAATTTATTCAGTTTGATTGACCAAATTATTAATAAAAAAAATGTTCTTTATAGTTCTTTATCACTTAAAAAAATAGAATTTCACAATTATCTTCTGTTTATATATTTTTATTTATTTTTTAAAGTTTTAACTAAAATTTCTCATCCACGCTATTTAAAATCAAATCACTCAAATTAAACAAACAAACAACAAACAAATAAATGTTGTTGTGTTGACATCGGTGTTAATGCTGAGGGTGTTGTTGTCGCATTGCTGTCGGTAGAATTTGTTAATGTTTTTGCTAATATATTGCCCCTTGTTTTAAAAAATTGTAAATCATCCTCTGTTATATTAACACAATCTCAATGATAAAAGTTCATACAATCTGAGCATAAAATTTTTGCAGTTAGACTACGCTAAATTTTTTTATATATTTTTTATTTATTTATTATTTATTTATTTATTTTTTATATATTTTTTTTTCCTTTTTCGTTTTTTCTTTTCTTTAACTAATATTTTATTATAACTAATATTTTATTATATTTTAATTTCACAAATAATCAGTTAAATCAATTTATAAATTAAAGTAAATAAATTTAGTTATAGCTCAATTATTAAAAAAATTCAATTTACACTTAATTAATTAATACATTATTAACAATAATCCAAATATAAGTTGGTACACAACCACACTACTCCATATCTCTGAAATAACTTATTTTTATTTTATTTTCTTTTCCTAATAACTTATTATATATCTAATTTTTGTAAATAACGTTCAAGTATAATTTTTATTTTCCTAAAATAAAGTAACATGACAAAGACTATAGCACATACATCGATTTTTTTAACCTTAAACAAGAAAGATAAGAAAATATCACGAAAATACTGTATCAAATCATAACATATTTTAGTGGAACTTAATTTTATATGTACTTATATAATATGTTTAATATATTTTTAAATTTTGAACTTCTCTTACTAATTCATCTATGTTAAACTTTCATTACCTCATTATATCTTAAAACATTAGTTTCAAATTAGAAAAATCTTTAAATTAAAAAACATTTAAATTCAGGAAAATTTAGAAACCACTACAGATTCTTTTTCAAAACTTTGAATTTAGAAACCATTAATTCGTTACATGCTTTTTATAATTTTAACAGTTTACATTTGCATTTTTTAATTATTTGTAACATTTGAATATTTTAAAAAATAAATAAACTTTTAAAAACATATTTGAATCAATATTTTTTTTTACTATATATTTCCTTCATTAAATTTCATTTTTAACAGCTTTTTATTAACTTGGTTGGGTAAAGAATGGAATCTTAGAAGCCACTTTAAACACACTTCCCGTTGAGCTAGAGACTTGAAATTTTCTTCATTAGATCAGATCCCGATGACAATACATGATTTTAAAATAATAATATAGAAAAACATTAGAGAAATTAGCTTAATTTCAAAATTAAATTTTCATACAAAGATATAACAGAATTTTTAACAGAATTATTACAGAACCAAAATAAAACATTTTATCTAAATTTACTAAACTCACCAATACCAATACCAATACGTATACGTAATTCATAAATGTTTTTTTTTTTCTATAAAAGACTATTGTTTTTTCTGTAGCCCATTGCATTGTATCCGTACATATCCATAAGTACATATTTCAAAATATGTAATAATATGTGCTTCGAAAATATTTTTGGTTTGAAAGCGATGAATTTGAAAGATATGAATGTGTAAACAAATTAATGTGCCGCACTTGAGAACACAGTTTAAAATTTAATATGCATTTACTTAAAATTTAGTAAGCAAGTGTTAAATTTTGTGTTTTTCCTTTCTTAATTATAATTAAATAGGGCTTTTCTTTCGAAACTCTTAACATATTAAAATCGCATATTATGGCCCTAACATTGATATCTAAATTGGGAGCTGCCTTTAAATTAAGATCTATTAGGGAATGATGATCTGCACCACTAATGCCTTTTTCTAAAGTATAAAAACTAAGAATACAATTCCAATTATGTAAAAACATTAAACAACAAAAAGAATATATTAAAACTAAGAAATCCAGTCTTTTTTAAAAATTGTAAATAACAACAATATTTTTCTTTTCAATAACAATAATTATGAATTAATCATAAAATATATTTTATTTACATACATACATATATATCTACATCGTCTAGAAAAAGGAAACTAATTTTTTTTAATTCAAAAATATTAGCATTTAGAAGTAAGCAATTTAATATATTCTCAATTACATACTTTTAAAACCAAATCTTTTTACTACATATGTAGGTACAAACATGTACAAAAATGGTATGCATATTTTTACGTGTGCTGTACTATTAAAAATCTGCTAACACAGTCACACCAAATTCCCAAATTCCCAACTATTATTATTTAGTTGATTTGTAAACATAAAAGAACAAAAAAAATTTTATGTATGCATATGAATGGACGGAACAAAAAAAAAATTCAGAATGTTCTATAGCTAATAATTTCTATTTTTTAAATAGACTGTATGCATAAATTTAATATTAAAAAAAAACGAGGAAGAATACAGTTGCCTTTGTCAACTCTTACATACCCGTACGAAACCGTTATTATGTTCAATGCCTGTCACTCTGCTTACAATATTATTTTTTAATATTTTAGTATTTTAAAATAATTTGGGTGAATTTTATAATTTCTAGGTTGTACATATATTCAAACTATATGTTTATACATTCTTCAAAAGCAGATTTTAACCTTCCGCATAACGATTATCAATCGAAAATTTTTTCAAATATTCTATAGTACCATTTAATACTAAGCGGTAAATGTATATTGAATTTACTTAGTACAAAATAGTAAATATAATTTTAAATATTATATTATATGATATTTAAATATTCCATTGGCAGAATAATTTCTTATAAGTACAATAAAATACATATATGTATGTAAATACGGCGCTATATAATATACATATATACTCTTATCATTCATTCACTAGTGACATATACGATATGTAAATAAACATGATATTATATATGAATGTATATATTATATCAATATCAGATAAATAATAAAAATTCTTCAAGCAACCGTTATGTTGTTTATTTATTTACATTTTTTTGTACTACGCATTATATCCTCAACAATTTCAAATTATCGAGTAAAACAAATGCAAAAAATTTGTTGAAGAAATTTGTTAGAAAATTTGAAAAAATCAAGTAACACTTTCGTCAATTATAAAGTAACCCTATATTATTAAAAAAAGTTGTTAACAGAAATAAGACTATAATGTTAAAGCTTTAATTTTTGTGTATTACTTCAAAAAGTTTTTAACAGGTGTTCAAGTTACAGGTGTTTAAAAATAGAAAATTTTCAGTTTTTGACCCCTTACAGCTCCTAAACGGAGGGTGATACAAAAAAAACTTCTGAAATGACTCATACTTATTTTCAAAGATCTAACTTCTGTCAAAATTTCAAGTTTCCAACTAAAACCGTTTAGAAGATACAAGGGTTAAAGGATTTTGTAAAATTTTAGTTTCGCATAACGGTAAATTAAGACACCGTATGCCACAACTATATATTTATTGTATATATATTTTTAAAGCTAATAAAAGTAGTAATCGTTTGGCGTTTTCAAAATTATAATATACCTTATACAACTTGTGCTATAACAATTTAAATATAGAGCTATTTTGAACCTTTGGGGAGCTGTAGCTCCGTAACGGATGGGGCTACAAAAAAAAGTTATGAAAAATAAAATTAATATTTTTGTAAGATCTATCAGCCGTTAAAATTTCATAGCTCTATTTCAAAAAAAATGTCGGGATCTAAAAGTTAGGTATAATAAAATTACTCCTCCGTTTGTAACACCTCGAAATAATCGAGCTAGATATACCTTCAAAGGATCAGAAGGATCGGATTCAGATTCAAAGGATCAGAAAAAAATTCTAAGACGTTTGAGTTATGTCCGTCCGTCCGTCCGTCAGCACGTTAACTCAAAAACTAAGAAAGCTAGAATCTTGAAATTTACACGAAATATTCTGGGAGTAATTTGTAGGTTCTTTATTTTTTTTGGTTGAGTTTGGACCAAAACTTAGGGTAGCTCTCGAACACCTAACTTTTAGATCCCGACATATTTTTTGAAATAGAGCTATGAAATTTTAATTGCTGATAGATCTTACAAAAATATTAATTTTATTTTTAATAACTTTTTTTTGTAGCCCCATCCGTTACGGAGCTACAGCTCCCCAAAGTTTCAAAAAAGCTCTATATTTAAATTGTTATAGCACAAGTTGTATAAGGTATATCTTCATTTTGAAAACGCCAAACGATTACTACTTTCATTAGCTTTAAAAGTATATATACAATAAATATATAGTTGTGGCATACGGTGTCTTAATTTACCGTTATGCGAAACTAAAATTTTGCAAAATCCTTCCCTTTTATCTTCTAAACGGTTTAAGTTGGAAACTTGAAATTTTGACAGAAGTTAGATTTTTGAAAATAAGTATGAGTCATTTCAGAAATTTTTTTTGCATCACTCCCCGTTTAGGAGCTGTAAGGGGTCAAAAACTGAAAATTTCCTATTTTTAAACACCTGTAACTTGAACACCTGTTAACATTTTTTTGAAGTAATACACAAAAATTAAAGCTTCAACATTATACTCTTATTTCTGTTAACAACTTTTTTTAATAATATAGGGTTACTTTATAATTGACGAAAGTGTTACTTGATTTTTTCAAATTTTCTAACAAATTTCTTTAACTAATTTTTTGCATTTGTTTTACTCGATAATTTGAAATTGTTGAGGATATAATGCGTAGTACAAAAAAATGTAAATAAATAAACAACATAACGGTTGCTTGAAGAATTTTTATTATTTATATGATATTGATATAATATATACATTCTTATATAATATCATGTTTATTTACATATCGTATATGTCACTAGTGAATGAATGATAAGAGTATATATGTATATTATATAGCGCCGTATTTACATACATATATGTATTTTATTGTACTTATAAGAAATTATTCTGCCAATGGAATATTTAAATATAATATAATATAATATTTAAAATTATATTTACTATTTTGTACTAAGTAAATTTAATATACATTTACTTAGTATTAAATGGTACTATAGAATATTTGAAAAAGTTTTGGATTGATAATCGTTATGTGGAAGGTTAAAATCTGCTTTTGAAGAATGTATAAACATATAGTTTGAATATATGTACAACCCATAGTTCTAGAAATTATAAAATTCACCCAAATTATTTTAAAATACTAAAATATTAAAAAATAATATTGTAAGCAGAGTGACAGGCATTGAACATACTAACGGTTCGTACGGGTATGTAAGAGTTGACAAAGGCTTATGTATTCTTCCTCGTTTTAAAAAAGACTGGATTTCTTATTTTTAATATATTCTTTTTGTTGTTTAATGTTTTTACATAATTGGAATTGTATTCTTAGTTTTTATACTTTAGAAAAAGGCATTAGTGGTGCAGATCATCATTCCCTAATAGATCTTAATTTAAAGGCAGCTCCCAATTTAGATATCAATGTTAGGGCCATAATATGCGATTTTAATATGTTAAGAGTTTCGAAAGAAAAGCCCTATTTAATTATAATTAAGAAAGGAAAAACACAAAATTTAACACTTGCTTACTAAATTTTAAGTAAATGCATATTAAATTTTAAACTGTGTTCTCAAGTGCGGCACATTAATTTGTTTACACATTCATATCTTTCAAATTCATCGCTTTCAAACCAAAAATATTTTCGAAGCACATATTATTACATATTTTGAAATATGTACCTATGGATATGTACGGATACAATGCAATGGGCTACAGAAAAAACAATAGTCTTTTATAGAAAAAAAAAAACATTTATGAATTACGTATACGTATTGGTATTGGTATTGGTGAGTTTAGTAAATTTAGATAAAATGTTTTATTTTGGTTCTGTAATAATTCTGTTAAAAATTCTGTTATATCTTTGTATGAAAATTTAATTTTGAAATTAAGCTAATTTCTCTAATGTTTTTCTATATTATTATTTTAAAATCATGTATTGTCATCGGGATCTGATCTAATGAAGAAAATTTCAAGTCTCTAGCTCAACGGGAAGTGTGTTTAAAGTGGCTTCTAAGATTCCATTCTTTACCCAACCAAGTTAATAAAAAGCTGTTAAAAATGAAATTTAATGAAGGAAATATATAGTAAAACGAGGAAGAATACAGTTGACTTTGTCAACTCTTAGATACCCGTACGAACCGTTAGTATGTTCACAGCCTGTCACTCTGCTTACAATATTATTTTTTTAATATTTTAGTATTTTAAAATAATTTGGGTGAATTTTATAATTTCTAGAACTATGGGTTGTACATATATTCAAACTATATGTTTATATGTACATTCTTCAAAAGCAGATTCTAACCTTCCACATAACGATTATCAATCCAAAACTTTTTCAAATATTCTATAGTACCATTTAATACTAAGCGGTAAATGTATACTAAATTTACTAAGTACAAAACAGTAAATATAATTTTAAATATTATATTATATTATATTTAAATATTCCATTGATAGAATAATTTCTTATAAGTACAATAAAATACATATATGTATGTAAATAGGGCGCTATATAATATACATCTATACTCTTATCATTCATTCACTAGTGACATATACGATATCTAAATAAACATGATATTATATAAGTATGTATATATATCAATATCATATAAATAAAAATTCTTCAAGCAACCGTTATGTTGTTTATTTATTTGCATTTTTATGTACTACGCATTATATCCTCAACAATTTCAAATTATCGAGTAAAACAAAATGCAAAAAATTTGTTGAAGAAATTTGTTAGAAAATTTGAAAAAATCAAGTAACACTTTCGTCAATTATAAAGTAACCCTATATTATTAAAAAAAGTTGTTAACAGAAACAAGAACATAATGTTGAAGCTTTAATTTTTGTGTATTACTTTAAAAAAAATTTAACAGGTGTTCAAGTTACAGGTGTTTAAAAATAGGAAATTTTCAGTTTTTGACCCCTTACAGCTCCTAAACGGGGGGCGATACAAAAAAAGTTTCTGAAATGACTCATACTTATTTTCAAAGATCTAACATCTGTCAAAATTTCAAGTTTCCAACTTAAACCGTTTAGAAGATAGAAGGGTTGAAGGATTTTGCAAAATTTGAGTTTCACATAACGGTAAATTAAGACACCGTATGCCACAAATATATATTTATTGTATATATACTTTTAAAGCTAATAAAAGTACTAATCGTTTAGCGTTTTCAAAATGAAGATATACCTTATACAACTTGTGCTATAACAATTTAAATATAGAGCTTTTTTGAACCTTTGGGGAGCTGTAGCTCCGTAACGGGTGGGGCTACAAAAAAAAGTTATTAAAAATAAAATTAATATTTTTGTAAGATCTATCAGCCGTTAAAATTTCATAGCTCTATTTCAAAAAAAATGTCGGGATCTAAAAGTTAGGTGTTCGAGAGCTACCCTAAGGTTTGGTCCAAACTCAACCAAAAAAAATAGGGAACCTACAAATTACTCCTAAAATATTTTGTGTAAATTTCAAGATTCTAGCTTTCTTAGTTTTTGAGTTAGCGTGCTGACGGACGGACGGACGGACGGACGAACGGACATGGCTCAAAAGTCTTAGAATTTTTTTCTGATCCGATCCATACCTTTGAAGGTATATCTAGCTCGCTTATTTCGAGGTGTTACAAACGGAGGAGTAATTTTATTATACCCGATCCTATCGTACGGGTATAAAAAAATATTGATTCAAATATGTTTTTAAAAGTTTATTTATTTTTTAAAATATTCAAATGTTACAAATAATTAAAAAATGCAAATGTAAACTTTTAAAATTATAAAAAGCATGTAACGAATTAATGGTTTCTAAATTCAAAGTTTTGAAAAAGAATCTGTAGTGGTTTCTAAATTTTCCTGAATTTAAATGTTTTTTAATTTAAAGATTTTTCTAATTTGAAACTAATGTTTTAAGATATAATGAGGTAATGAAAGTTTAACATAGATGAATTAGTAAGAGAAGTTCAAAATTTAAAAATATATTTTTTTGGTTAACTTATGCACATATTTACTTTCATTCAGTAAACCAAACCAAACTTGTTCAGTATCGATAAAAACTAATAAAACTATCCAGTAAAATTGCATAAAAGCATAATATTTTCCATAACAATAAAGAAAATTAATAATTAATATTAAATATTTAACTTTATATTTTTTTAAACATATTATATAAAATATATATAGAGTTATAATAAAATATAATATATGATTAAACATATTATATAAGTACATATAAAATTAAGTTCCACTAAAATATGTTATGATTTGATACAGTATTTTCGTGATATTTTCTTATCTTTCTTGTTTAAGGTTAAAAAAATCGATGTAAGTGCTATAGTCTTTGTCATGTTACTTTATTTTAGGAAAATAAAAATTATACTTGAACGTTATTTACAAAAATTAGATATATAATAAGTTATTAGGAAAAGAAAATAAAATAAAAATAAGTTATTTCAGAGATATGGAGTAGTGTGGTTGTGTACCAACTTATATTTGGATTATTGTTAATAATGTATTAATTAATTAAGTGTAAATTGAATTTTTTTAATAATTGAGCTATAACTAAATTTATTTACTTTAATTTATAAATTGAATTAACTGATTATTTGTGAAATTAAAATATAATAAAATATTAGTTATAATAAAATATTAGTTAAAGAAAAGAAAAAACGAAAAAGGAAAAAAAAAATATATAAAAAATAAATAAATAAATAATAAATAAATAAAAAATATATAAAAAAATTTAGCGTAGTCTAACTGCAAAAATTTTATGCTCAGATTGTATGAACTTTTATCATTGAGATTGTGTTAATATAACAGAGGATGATTTACAATTTTTTAAAACAAGGGGCAATAAATTTAGATGCAGCAAATGTACTCATCTCAGGCGTAAGTCATACCATATGAATTACCAAATGATTCGCATATATTAGCAAAAACATTAACAAATTCTACCGACAGCAATGCGACAACAACACCCTCAGCATTAACACCGATGTCAACACAACAACATTTATTTGTTTGTTGTTTGTTTGATTAATTTGAGTGATTTGATTTTAAATAGCGTGGATGAGAAATTTTAGTTAAAACTTTAAAAAATAAATAAAAATATATAAGCAGAAGATAATTGTGAAATTCTATTTTTTTAAGTGATAAAGAACTATAAAGAACATTTGTTTTATTAATAATTTGGTCAATCAAACTGAATAAATTATAAAATTTCAATATAAAAAATTTTTTATTTAAAAAAAATGCAAATGCAAATTTTTTTCTTTTTGTAATTTTTTTGACATTAATTACTCAAAATTTTTTCTATTGAGTGAAAATAACAAATATTAAAAAAAAAAACTAAGATGAGTGTTATTTGATTATTAGAAAGCAATAAACCAATTAAGAATAATGAGAGCTATATAATATATGCATATGGATGTAGTAAAGCTATACATATAAAATGTGCTAAGCTGGATAATAGTGTAATTCATTTAATAAATACAAATAAAAATATAAAGTATAGTTGTGATTTATGCTCAAAAAATGGTTTAGAAAACATTAACAAAACTGTTTTAAAATTAGCATTGGAATTAAAAGAAATGAGAGAAATAATGAGTCAAAATAATAAAAACATAAAAGATGGTAATGTTGATGTAAATAGTGCATTCCATGAACATAAAACATTTATATCAAAAGAAATTAAAAAATTAGAAGATAATAAAAACAAGGTAGAATGTAAACCAACGGTTTTTAAAAGCGCACATTTGCAAAAGACAATACAAACGTTTAGAATTGAGATTTGAACAAAAATTTGAAAATTTCATGTAATAAGAAAACACATGAAAATAGGACTTTTCTGGAATTTTTAAGGGCTTTCTTTTCTTTTAGAGAGATAAAAAAATTTCTGGTCATTTAGTGTTTTTAGATTGTAAAACTACTACGCAGAGCCCGAGATATATACATCTGAAAATAGGGCTTTTTTGCAATTTTGGGGGGCTGTAACTTTGGAACCCTATACAATTAAAAGAAACCATATAACACACATAAAAATATATTACTGGAGCTTTAATTTTTTTATCTTGCCGAAGAAAAATGTGTACAGATGCCTAAGTTACAGGTGTTTAAAAATAGTAAAATTTAAATTTTTGACCCCTAATAGCTCATAAACAGAGGGTGGTACAAAAAAATTTTCTGAGCAACCTTATATTAATTTTAAAAGTTTTGATTTGAAAATGCCTCAAAATTTCAAGCCCCTATCTAAAAACGTGCCGGAGTTATGAAGGTAAAAAAATCATGCAAAATTTGGATTTCACATAACGGTAAATTTAAATATGTACTAAATTTAAAAATTATATATAATTTTGATATTGATTTATAAAGGTAAAAAAATTCTCGTCGAATGGCTTTTTCGGATTGAAAAAATGTTAAGCGGTACATGAAATATACGCGTTTAAAAATAGGGCTTTTTCAAAGTTGAGGGGCTGTAGTTCCCTGATGAATGGGGCTACATGAAAAAATTGTTTCACAAAATTATTTTTTTTTATGAGACCTATCCATGGTTAAAAGTTTTTTTCTCTATCTTTAACGGTGTAGAAGTTTTGTAAACAGACGAACAAGACGGACGGACGGACAGAGTGAAACTAATAGGCACATTTTTTCAAAATTTTTTTGGAAATGTGCTAAAAATAATTTAAAAGAAAATTACAATCAACCAGTTATACTGATACGTTGAAATTACCAATAATTGTGAAACCAAAAGATAATAAACAAAAAAGTGATGTAACAAAAAATGAAAGAAAATCAAAAATTATTCCCTCGTCATTGCAAGTAGAAATCGAAAAATTAAAAGAATTAAAAAATGATGGTGCAATTGCTATTACTTATAAAAATAAAGAATCTGTTAAAATAGTAGAAGGTGCAATAAAAGAAAAATTAGGTGAAACTTATGAAATTCAAGTAACTAAGGAAATAAATCCCAAGATATTAATTGTGAGAATGAGTGAAGAGATATCTAAAGAGCTAGTTGTGGATGCAATAAAGAAGCAAAATATTACAGAATTTAGCGAGGTGAAATGTTTAAAAGTATATAAGTCTCAAAAAAAAAAATCATATTATTTTAATGCAATAGTTGAAATGGATGGGAATGCATTTAAAAATATTATGGAAATTGGAAAAATTAATATTGAATGGGATCGTTGTAAGGTATATGAACATTTACAAATTTTAAGGTGCTTTAATTGTTATGGTTTTAGTCATAAGGCTACAGATTGTAAAAATGAAATTTGTTGTTTTAAATGCGATGAAACTGATCATAAATCAAATGAATGTCAGGAAGCTGTTCAAAAATGTGTAAATTGTATAAGAGCTAAGATTAAATTAGATCTTACTGATTTAAATGTGGAACACGACTCCAGAAGTCTATCATGCCCTAGTTATGTAAAAAAATTTAATGTTGCAAGAGTAAAACAGCATATTAACAATTAAAGAATGTTGAAGGTGTTTGCCTTAATATACAAGGTACAATAAATAATTTCGCACAAATAAAATCAGTACTTATTCCTGAAAAATACGATTTTATTTCTTTTTTTTATTAACTGAAACTCATTTAACGAAGGATGATGATGATAGTTAAATTTATATAAAGGATTATAATATTATAAGAGTATTAGAAATATTTATTCTAACAAACTTTTTGAAACAAAAAATAGTTTTATTAATAATCAAATTGAAAATGCAAGTGACTAAAAATCTATGTGGCTTAAAATAAAAAGTTATATATTAAGAAAACCAAGGAATCAAATCAAAGAAGTTTATTTCGGGAGTAAAATATATTCAAAAGAGGCTGAGATTCTACAAAATTTAATCAATATTTTGTAGATAGTATAAGTGAAATAAATAGTAGTATACCATTTAAGCAATATAGTAATATCATTGAGAACTATCCTTATCAATTTAAATTCCAGTTAATTAGTATTGAAGAATTGAATAAAGTTATAAAATCACTAAATAACAAAAGAGATTTTAATATGATGAATAAGAATATTTTTATTAATTGTTTTGATTTAATTTGAGAATTTTTTTTAACTATTGTTAATGAATCGTTGAAATCCGGTACTTTTTCAGATACTTGGAAAGAAACTATTGTAATTCCCATTCCGAAAGTAGCTGGAACAAAAAATTGTAAAGAGTTTGGTTCTGTGAATATGAACTGTATTGAGTCAAAAATATTAGAAAAAATTGTTTTTGAACAATTAAGAAATTATTTTGAGAAAAATAATTTAATCGCTAAATTGTATTCAGGCTTTAGAAGAGGGCACAGTTGTGAATCACTACTTAATCTGGTTATAACTAATTGGAAGGAGGCAGTGGACGATGAGAGGATAATTGTTGCAGTATTTCTCTATCTACGCAGATCCTTTGAAACAATAGATAGATCAATTTTATTAAAAAAACTTCAAAGGTATGGTGTTACTGGTACTGAAATAAAATGGTTTGAATCGTATCTACAAAATAGAAAGCAACGTACAAAAGTTAAAGAATGCATTTCAGAAGTAATAGACACAAAGCTTGGAGTGCCTCAAGGATCCGTTCTTGGAGTATTTTTGTTCTTAATATAGATCAACGATACTCAGAAATGCATTAAATTTAATGAAATTGCACTCTCCGCAGATGATTCTCTTTTATATATAATAGGTGAGAATGTAAATGATTGCGTTAATAAAATAAACTTAGATTTACAAAATTTAAAGGAATGGTTCCAAATGAATAAACTAAAAATATATATTGATAAAACTAAATGTTTGATCATTAATAGTAAATTAAATAATAACCTTGTTGTTTTAATGAAAACTATATATAATGAATATATAGAAATAGCTATAATGAAAATATAGAAATAGTTAATGAAATAAAATATTTAGGGGTGATTGTTGATAATAATTTAAATTTCAAATCTCATATTGATTACATGTGTAAAAAAATTGCTAAAAAAATTTACTTTTTTTCAAAAATTAGAAAGAATTTCACATTAGGTTGTACTATTAATTTATATAAAGTTATTATAAAACCCCACTTTGAGTTTTGCTCTTCAATAATTTTTTTTTTTTCTTTATTAGTTCAAAAAAGATTAATTCAAGCAGATCTTAGCCGAAGCTGTCTGATCTTACAAATATTGTTTTGAAATTTAATAAAAATAAAAATAATACATTTCTTAATATCTAATAATATTATAAAATTTAAATTTAAATTAAAGTTAAAAAAAAGGAAAAAAATTTAAAATTTATATAAAAACAAAAAAACAAACAAAACAAAATAAAAATATTATTTTAATAAAAAAGAGAAATAATATTTATTTTAAAAAATTATAATAGTTACTACTTATATTCCCAATTTGAAAGCTACAATGCTAATACTGATCTAAAATATATCCTTTTATTTCTTTCTTAAAAATGTAAATGTTATTTATGGTTTTTAATTCTGACGGCAAGTCATTATAAAATTTTAGGCAGTTATAAAGGCAATTATTTTTCTGGTTATTAGTTATAAATAAGCTTAAATAAAAATTTGATTTATTTCTAGTGTTGTAGTTATGCAAATCTAACATTCTATTTAATATAAAATTGTGTTTAATAAAATTATTTACAATTTTAAAGGTAGTCATATATATATAATTCTTTATTGCAAATCTCATTAAAACTCATATATAAAACTCCGTTACATTGAAAAAGTCATTAAGAGATTCAGCGATTGTTTTCTCATCGGAAATGGTACGATTTTCGACTTCTACTGTTTTAATATTATGTGCTTCAGAATTTGAGTCTTTGTTATATATGATTTGTTTATAGACATTCCAGAGTGGTTTACTACTTTTTGGGTTTCTAGACAATTTTTTATTTTCAAAGATAATAATTTTTGTTTTTTGAATATTCAAGGAAAGACGATGTTTATTAAGACATTCGTTTATTATTTTGAGATCATTTTCAACTGCAAGTTTTAGCACATTTTCACTACTTTCGGCATATTTCAGAACTGCGTCATCCGCGTATAGTTGTAAGGAGCCTCTTAAATTTAATTTGATTATGTCGTTAATATAAATTTTGAAGAACTCGGGTCCCAATATAGAGCCTTGAGGAACCCCTTTTTTCATGACTCTTGAGGTACTATATGCACTACCGACACGAACTACTTGCTGACGATTGCGAAGATATGAATAAAAGAAATTTAATTGATTGTTACTAAAATTCATTAGCTGAAGTTTTTTTAGTAAGATTTCATGATCTACGCAATAGAAAGCCTTTTGCAAATCTAAGAAAATACAAGCAACATATTTTCCGCCATCCGAATTTTTAGAAATGAAATTTGTCAGGCTTAAACATGCAGCAGTTTTGTTAGAGTTAGGCTAAAAACCATATTGCTCCTCGTGAAGTATATTATTATTCCTCAGAAAGTTAGTAAGATGATTTTTTAATCCTATCTCAAACATTTTAGAGAGTGCCGTAAGAACAGAGATAGGACGGTAATTGGAACAAATAGTTTTGTTTCCGTTTTTAAAAGTTGGAGTAATTATAGCTTTTTTTAAGGAGTTAGGGAAACATGCCGTTTCAAAGGAAATATTTATAAATTTAACCAAAATTATAAAATTTTTTGATAAATTTTGTTGAGATCTTATCAAAGAGATCTGAGATCTGTCGCTGCTGCTGATTTCAATGAAAGGATCGTCTTTTTCACCTCCTCTACGTCACATGAATGTAAGTTAAAATTGGAATGTATAGTATAGAAAAAATTATTCATATATATATGATCAATAGAGTCATCTGAGATGTTTATTTTTTCCGTTACATTAATGAAAAAGTCATTAAAAGATTCAGCGATTTCTTTCTCATCGGAAATGGTACGATTTTCGACTTCCACTGTTTTAATATTATGTGCTTCAGAATTTGAGTCTTTGTTATATGTGATTTGTTTATAGACATTCCAGAGTGTTTTACTACTTTTTGGGTTTCTAGACAATTTTTCTGAGAAAAATTTTTTTTTCGCCTCAAGAACTAATTTTTTAACAATATCTCTGGAATCTTCATATAGTTTTTGCACAGTCGAGTCACCCGAATATTTTCTTTTAAATTTAAAGTATGAATCTCTTATTTTAATTTTTTGTAAAATTTCTCTTGTCATCCATTCTTGTTTTTTTTTATCTTTTATTGGTATTGTGACAGTATTAAGCTCAATTAATTCCCTTAACTCCTCCACAAAATTATCAAAATTACTAACAGATTCAAGGTTGGCCCAGATATTCGTATTTTCAAAATTTTCATACATTAAAACATTTTGAAATTATTTAATTTTTCTACTTTTGACTCAACGTCAACACTCACGAAAAACAGCTGGTGGCCAGAGAGACATGTATCACAGATATGCAAATTGTATTTGTATTGATTTAAATCAGATATTAGATGATCAATTATAGTGTTTGAGGATATTCTTGTAGCACATTCAGTTGATAATTTATTATAAATAATATATCCATTATTTATTAGGGTATTGTTGTAGTGTTCTAAATCCCTACAATTAGGTTTAAGTAAATTTATATTGAAATCACCCAAAATAATGGAGCGACTATACTTTTGAGTAATTTCATCAAGTTTATTGATAAAATCTCCAACTCGCGTCCTATGATGTCGATATATTGACATTATATTAAAGCCAAGCTTTGTTAGTTTGACAGTTAAAAAAGTTGAGGAATCAAATTCTTCTTTATGAACAAGAGTACTACTAATCTTTTTGCTGACGTACATGGCTGAGCCGCCATAAGGAATCTCAAGGTTCGAGAAATACGATTCATACCCAGGTATATTAACAAAAAGATTTTCACCTTCTGTTAACCAGATTTCAGTTAGAGCGATAACATGTACTTCTGAACTATATGACTTAATTAGAATTTGCAAATTATCTAATTTATTAAGTAAACTTTGAATATTCACGTATAATATATTAAGATTATTTTTATAATTTATATTATTATTCATATCAGCAAAATATTGTATCCTCAAACCATCTTTGAAATCTGAACGCATCTTTGTATATAAATTAAAAAATAAAAAAACAATATACTGTGAACACTGAAAGATTCAGCACAAATTAATGACGTCACGCAAACATGTGTGTATATCACCATTGATAAATCTATTGATAATGATATGAATATGATTAGTTTGTTTTTTATCTCGGTTCGTGCGGAATTACAATAATTGTGCTTAAATAACTTAAAATAATTAAAAGTGTTAACTAAAAAATGTTTACTGAAATTGTGCGATAAATGTCATGATAACAAGAATCAGAATAAATTACACAATTGTAGTGAAAAATATACATACAATTTGTAATTTATACATTTTCTTGTACATACAAACAACCATGTGCCATATTACAAAAATGAATGTAAAAATGTTCTTTTTTTTAATAATATGATAATGTGCGTGCGATTTCAAATAATAAAATTGTTTTGATTTAGGTAGTGAAATATAATATTAAATAACCAAATATAGATTAGTGAAATAAACAAAAAGAATTAATATCATTATTGCAGAAAAAATTATAAAAATTGTTAGTATTATAAGGTGTTTAAAGTTATTTAAATTTAAAAGTAAAAATATGTAAAATGAGTATATGTAAATAAGTAAATTGTGAATAAGAAAATTAAATGATACGATGTAATTGAAAAAACATAAATAAATAAAAAAAAATAAATCAAAAAATAAACTAGTATTTTTGTAGTGTTTCAAATTCGGAATATCAAAAAGAGTAACAATAAAGTTATTAAGAAGTGTAAATAAAAAAAATTTTAACAGAACAAGTGAAAATTATAAGTAATAGCAAGATTACATGTTTATGTTTGCAATGAGAATTGTATGTTACAATTATGAAATTGAGGTTAAGTTTTTTATTTAACATTTTGTGATTTTTTTTTTTAAAAAAGAATTTTAATGTGAGATATTGTGTTAAGATTGTTCTGCATTAACAAGTGTACTCTTTTTGATGAATTCAATGTCATTAAAGCTATTAATTCTAAATACCTTTGAATTTTCTTTTTCTTGAAGAAAAATGTTGCTTTCACGAATCCATAAAAATTTAAATCCAAGTAAGTTTTTGATATTCTTTGCCTCATAAAAAAGTCTCGATTGTAGATTCGTAAAGTGATGACAAAAAAAGATTTCTCGGTTGTTGCATCCATGTAAATCTAATTCTGCGGTGAATATATGTTTTCGAATTGTTTTTTTTTTAATAACTCAGCTTTAATTCTTGAAGAGGAAAGTTTAACTAAATACAGAGGATTGTTATTTTTATTATTATTCTTTCCATTTTTAATTAAAAAAATATTTAATATATCTTCCTTTTTAGCACATTTCCAAAAAAATTTTGAAAAAATGTGCTTATTAGTTTCACTCTGTCCGTCCGTCCGTCCGTCCGTCCGTCCGTCCGTCTGTTTACAAAACTTCTACACCGTTAAAGATAGAGAAAAAAAATTTTAACCATAGGTAGGTCTCATAAAAAAAATAATTTTGTGGAACAACTTTTTCATGTAGCCCCCCTCATTACGGAGCTACACCCCCTCAAACTTTGAAAAAGCCCCATTTTTAAATGCATATATTTTATGTTCTGCTTAAGATTTTTTCAATCTGAAAACGTCATTCGACAGGTATTTCTTTTATCTTTGTAAATTAATATCAAAATTATACAATATTTTTAAATTTAGTATTTAAATTTACCGTTATGTGAAAACCAAATTTTGCATGATTTTTCTACTTTCATAACTCCGGCACGCTTCTAGATAGAAGCTTGAAATTTTGAGGCAAAAAAGAACTTTTAGAATTAGTATAAGTTTGCTCAGAAAATTTTTTCGGACCACCCCCTGTTTATGAGCTATTAGGGCTTAAAAATTGAAAATTTGCTATTTTTAAACACCTGTAACTTAGGAACCTGCACACATTTTACTTCTGCAAGATGTAAAAATTAAAGCTACAATAATATATTTTTACGTGTGTGAAAGGTTTATTTTAGTTGTAAAGGGTTCCAAAGTTGCAGCTCTTCAAAATTGTTGAAAAGCCCCATTTTCAGATGTTTATATCTCGGGCTCTGCGTAATAGTTTTGCAATCTAAAACCGGCAGAAGATCGAAAATTTTGTTATCTATATAAAACAATATCAAAATTATGTAATATTTTGTAATTTACGATTTAAATTTACCGTTATGTGAAAACCACATTTTGCATGAAATTTCTTTTTTCATAACTCCGGCACCCCTTTAGATAGGAACCTGAAATTTTGAGACAAGAAAGAACTTTTAGAATTAGTATAAGTTTCCTCAGAAAATTTTTTGGGAACGCCCCCTCTTTAAGAGTTATTACGCCTCAAAAATTTAAAATTTGCTATTTTTAGACACCTGTAACTTAGGCACCTGTAAAACTTTTTCTTCGGCAAGACATGAAAATTAAAGCTACAGTAATATATTTTTACGTGTGTGAAAGGTTTATTTTAGTTGTAAGGGGTTCCAAAGCTGCAGCTCTTCAAAATTGTAAAAAAGCCCCATTTTCAGATGTATATATCTCGGGATTTGCGTAATAGTTTTGCAATCTAAAACCGGTAGAAGATCGAAAATTTTATTATCTATATAAAACAATATCAAAATTATGTAATATTTTGTAATTTACGATTTAAATTTACCGTTATGTGAAAACCACATTTTGCATGAAATTTCTTTTTTCATAACTCCGGCACCCCTTTAGATAGGAACCTGAAATTTTGAGACAAGAAAGAACTTTTAGAATTAGTATAAGTTTCCTCAGAAAATTTTTTGGGAACGCCCCCTCTTTAAGAGTTATTACGCCTCAAAAATTTAAAATTTGCTATTTTTAGACACCTGTAACTTAGGCACCTGTAAAAATTTTTCTTCGGCAAGACATAAAAATTAAAGCTTCAATGATATATTTTTACGTGTGTTAACAGCTTTTCTTAGTTATATAGGATTCGGACTTACGGCCCCTCAAAATCTCAAAAATGTCCTATTTTCAAGTTTTTTCTTATTACATGAAATTTTCAAATTTTTGTGTAAGTCACACTTCTAAACAGTTTGTATTGAGTTTTGGAAATGTACGCTTTTAAAAACCGTTGGTTTACATTCTACCTTGTTTATATCTGCATCAATTTTATTTCCTATTTTCAGAATTGTTTCTTCTGAGTTTATTAGATTGGATGGTAGATCAGCTATTACAATATTATTTTGGTTACTAATTTGTGTTGGTTTATCCACAAGTGATTCCAAGAGATACAATTTATTTTCCAAATTTTTACTTTTATTATTAGTGAGAAGAATTTGTTCTTTTAATTGATTGTTTTCTTCAATCACTTGTTGGTAATGTTTTACAAAATTTTTAATGTGTTTGTGTGTCATCCATTTGTGCTGAGAAAAAAATTTGTGATTTTTGTATAGTACTGTATATACAAAAATCACAATTTTTTTTCTCAACCATTGCTTTCATATATAAGGCTAAACTTTGTAGTGTAGGTTGCTCAGAAAATTTTTTTGTACCACCCTCTGTTTATGAGCTATTAGGGGTCAAAAATTTAAATTTTACTATTTTTAAACACCTGTAACTTAGGCATCTGTACACATTTTTCTTCGGCAAGATAAAAAAATTAAAGCTCCAGTAATATATTTTTATGTGTGTTATATGGTTTCTTTTAATTGTATAGGGTTCCAAAGTTACAGCCCCCCAAAATTGCAAAAAAGCCCTATTTTCAGATGTATATATCTCGGGCTCTGCGTAGTAGTTTTACAATCTAAAAACACTAAATGACCAGAAATTTTTTTATCTCTCTAAAAGAAAAGAAAGCCCTTCAAAATTCCAGAAAAGTCCTATTTTCATGTTTTTTCTTATTACATGAAATTTTCAAATTTTTGTTCAAATCTCAATTCTAAACGTTTGTATTGTCTTTTGCAAATGTGCGCTTTTAAAAACCGTTGGTTTACATTCTACCTTGTTTTTATTATCTTCTAATTTTTTAATTTCTTTTGATATAAATGTTTTATGTTCATGGAATGCATTATTTTCATCAACATTACCATCTTTTATGTTTTTATTATTTTGACTCATTATTTCTCTCATTTCTTTTAATTCCAATGCTAATTTTAAAACAGTTTTGTTAATGTTTTCTAAACCATTTTTTGAGCATAAATCACAACTATACTTTATATTTTTATTTGTATTTATTAAATGAATTACACTATTATCCAGCTTAGCACATTTTATATGTATAGCTTTACTACATCCATATGCATATATTATATAGCTCTCATTATTCTTAATTGGTTTATTGCTTTCTAATAATCAAACCTTATATTAATTTTAAAAGTTTTGATTTGAAAATGCCTCAAAATTTCAAGCCCCTATCTAAAAACGTGCCGGAGTTATGAAGGTAAAAAAATCATGCAAAATTTAGATTTCACATAACGGTAAATTTAAATATGTACTAAATTTAAAAATTATATATAATTTTGATATTGATTTATAAAGGTAAAAAAATTCTCGTCGAATGGCTTTTTCGGATTGAAAAAATGTTAAGCGGTACATGAAATATACGCGTTTAAAAATAGGACTTTTTCAAAGTTTGAGGGGCTGTAGTTCCCTGATGGATGGGGCTACATGGAAAAATTGTTTCACAAAATTATTTTTTTTTATGAGACCTATCCATGGTTTAAATTTTTTTTCTCTATCTTTAACGGTGTAGAAGTTTTGTAAACAGACGGACAGACGGACGGACGGACAAAGTGAAACTAATAGGCACATTTTTTCAAAATTTTTTTGGAAATGTGCTAAAAATAATTTAAAAAAAGATAAAAAACAAAAAAGTGATGTAACAAAAAATGAAAGAAAATCAAAAATTATTCCCTCGTCATTGCAAGTAGAAATCGAAAAATTAAAAGAATTAAACAATGATGGTGCAATTGCTATTACTTATAAAAATAAAGAATCTGTTAAAATAGTAGAAGGTGCAATAAAAGAAAAATTAGGTGAAACTTATGAAATTCAAGTAACTAAGGAAATAAATCCCAAGATATTAATTGTGAGAATGAGTGAAGAGATATCTAAAGAGCTAATTGTGGATGCAATAAAGAAGCAAAATATTACAGAATTTAGCGAGGTCAAATGTTTAAAAGTATATAAGTCTCAAAAAAATAAATCATATTATTTTAATGCAATAGTTGAAATGGATGGGAATGCATTTAAAAATATTATGGAAATTGGAAAAATTAATATTGAATGGGATCGTTGTAAGGTATATGAACATTTACAAATTTTAAGGTGCTTTAATTGTTATGGTTTTAGTCATAAGGCTACAGATTGTAAAAATGAAATTTGTTGTTTTAAATGCGGTGAAACTGATCATAAATCAAATGAATGTCAGGAAGCTGTTCAAAAATGTGTAAATTATATAAGAGCTAAGATTAAATTAGATCTTACTGATTTAAATGTGGAACACGACTCCAGAAGTCTATCATGCCCTAGTTATGTAAAAAAATTTAATGTTGCAAGAGTAAAACAGCATATTAACAATTAAAGAATGTTGAAGGTGTTTGCCTTAATATACAAGGTACAATAAATAATTTCGCACAAATAAAATCAGTACTTATTCCTGAAAAATACGATTTTATTTCATTAACTGAAACTCATTTAACGAAGGATGATGATGATAGTTAAATTTATATAAAGGATTATAATATTATAAGAGTATTAGAAATATTTATTCTAACAAACTTTTTGAAACAAAAAATAGTTTTATTAATAATCAAATTGAAAATGCAAGTGACTAAAAATCTATGTGGCTTAAAATAAAAAGTTATATATTAAGAAAACCAAGGAATGAAATCAAAGAAGTTTATTTCGGGAGTAAAATATATTCAAAAGAGGCTGAGATTCTACAAAATTTAATCAATATTTTGTAGATAGTATAAGTGAAATAAATAGTAGTATACCATTTAAGCAATATAGTAATATCATTGAGAACTATCCTTATCAATTTAAATTCCAGTTAATTAGTATTGAAGAATTGAATAAAGTTATAAAATCACTAAATAACAAAAGAGATTTTAATATGATGAATAAGAATATTTTTATTAATTGTTTTGATTTAATTTGAGAAATTTTTTTAACTATTGTTAATGAATCGTTGAAATCCGGTACCTTTTCAGATACTTGGAAAGAAACTATTGTAATTCCCATTCCGAAAGTAGCTGGAACAAAAAATTGTAAAGAGTTTCGTTCTGTGAATATGAACTGTATTGAATCAAAAATATTAGAAAAAATTGTTTTTGAACAATTAAGAAATTATTTTGAGAAAAATAATTTAATCGCTAAATTGTATTCAGGCTTTAGAAGAGGGCACAGTTGTGAATCACTACTTAATCTGGTTATAACTAATTGGAAGGAGGCAGAGGACGATGAGAGGATAATTGTTGCATTATTTCTCGATCTACGCAGATCCTTTGAAACAATAGATAGATCAATTTTATTAAAAAAACTTCAAAGGTATGGTGTTACTGCTACTGAAATAAAATGGTTTGAATCGTATCTACAAAATAGAAAGCAACGTACAAAAGTTAAAGAATGCATTTCAGAAGTAATAGACACAAAGCTTGGAGTGCCTCAAGGATCAGTTCTTGGAGTATTTTTGTTCTTAATATAGATCAACGATACTCAGAAATGCATTAAATTTAATGAAATTGCACTCTTCGCAGATGATTCTCTTTTGTATATAATAGGTGAGAATGTAAATGATTGCGTTAATAAAATAAACTTAGATTTACAAAATTTAAATGAATGGTTCCAAATGAATAAACTAAAAATATATATTGATAAAACTAAATGTTTGATCATTAATAGTAAATTAAATAATAACCTTGTTGTTTTAATGAAAACTATATATAATGAATATATAGAAATAGCTATAATGAAAATATAGAAATAGTTAATGAAATAAAATATTTAGGGGTGATTGTTGATAATAATTTAAATTTCAAATCTCATATTGATTACATGTGTAAAAAAATTGCTAAAAAAATTTACTTTTTTTCAAAAATTAGAAAGAATTTCACATTAGGTTGTACTATTAATTTATATAAAGTTATTATAAAACCCCACTTTGAGTTTTGCTCTTCAATAATTTTTTTTTTTTCTTTATTAGTTCAAAAAAGATTAATTCAAGCAGATCTTAGCCGAAGCTGTCTGATCTTACAAATATTGTTTTGAAATTTAATAAAAATAAAAATAATACATTTCTTAATATCTAATAATATTATAAAATTTAAATTTAAATTAAAGTTAAAAAAAAGGAAAAAAATTTAAAATTTATATAAAAACAAAAAAACAAACAAAACAAAATAAAAATATTATTTTAATAAAAAAGAGAAATAATATTTATTTTAAAAAGTTATAATAGTTACTACTTATATTCCCAATTTGAAAGCTACAATGCTAATACTGATCTAAAATATATCCTTTTATTTCTTTCTTAAATATATAAATGTTATTTATGGTTTTTAATTCTGACGGCAAGTCATTATAAAATTTTAGGCAGTTATAAAGGCAATTATTTTTCTGGTTATTAGTTATAAATAAGCTTAAATAAAAATTTGATTTATTTCTAGTGTTGTAGTTATGCAAATCTAACATTCTATTTAATATAAAATTGTGTTTAATAAAATTATTTACAATTTTAAAGGTAGTCATATATATATAATTCTTTATTGCAAATCTCATTAAAACTCATATATAAAACTCCGTTACATTGAAAAAGTCATTAAGAGATTCAGCGATTGTTTTCTCATCGGAAATGGTACGATTTTCGACTTCTACTGTTTTAATATTATGTGCTTCAGAATTTGAGTCTTTGTTATATATGATTTGTTTATAGACATTCCAGAGTGGTTTACTACTTTTTGTGTTTCTAGACAATTTTTTATTTTCAAAGATAATAATTTTTGTTTTTTGAATATTCAAGGAAAGACGATGTTTATTAAGACATTCGTTTATTATTTTGAGATCATTTTCAACTGCAAGTTTTAGCACATTTTCACTACTTTCGGCATATTTCAGAACTGCGTCATCCGCGTATAGTTGTAAGGAGCCTCTTAAATTTAATTTGATTATGTCGTTAATATAAATTTTGAAGAACTCGGGTCCCAATATAGAGCCTTGAGGAACCCCTTTTTTCATGACTCTTGAGGTACTATATGCACTACCGACACGAACTACTTGCTGACGATTGCGAAGATATGAATAAACGAAATTTAATTGATTGTTACTAAAATTCATTAGCTGAAGTTTTTTTAGTAAGATTTCATGATCTACGCAATAGAAAGCCTTTTGCAAATCTAAGAAAATACAAGCAACATATTTTCCGCCATCCGAATTTTTAGAAATGAAATTTGTCAGGCTTAAACATGCAGCAGTTTTGTTAGAGTTAGACTAAAAACCATATTGCTCCTCGTGAAGTATATTATTATTCCTCAGAAAGTTAGTAAGATGATTTTTTAATCCTATCTCAAACATTTTAGAGAGTGCCGTAAGAACAGAGATAGGACGGTAATTGGAACAAATAGTTTTGTTTCCGTTTTTAAAAGTTGGAGTAATTATAGCTTTTTTTAAGGAGTTAGGGAAACATGCCGTTTCAAAGGAAACATTTATAAATTTAACCAAAATTATAAAATTTTTTGATAAATTTTGTTGAGATCTTATCAAAGAGATCTGAGATCTGTCGCTGCTGCTGATTTCAATGAAAGGATCGTCTTTTTCACCTCCTCTACGTCACATGAATGTAAGTTAAAATTGGAATGTATAGTATAGAAAAAATTATTCATATATATATGATCAATAGAGTCATCTGAGATGTTTATTTTTTCCGTTACATTAATGAAAAAGTCATTAAAAGATTCAGCGATTTCTTTCTCATCGGAAATGGTACGATTTTCGACTTCCACTGTTTTAATATTATGTGCTTCAGAATTTGAGTCTTTGTTATATGTGATTTGTTTATAGACATTCCAGAGTGTTTTACTACTTTTTGGGTTTCTAGACAATTTTTCTGAGAAAAATTTTTTTTTCGCCTCAAGAACTAATTTTTTAACAATATCTCTGGAATCTTCATATAGTTTTTGCACAGTCGAGTCACCCGAATATTTTCTTTTAAATTTAAAGTATGAATCTCTTATTTTAATTTTTTGTAAAATTTCTCTTGTCATCCATTCTTGTTTTTTTTTATCTTTTATTGGTATTGTGACAGTATTAAGCTCAATTAATTCCCTTAACTCCTCCACAAAATTATCAAAATTACTAACAGATTCAAGGTTGGCCCAGATATTCGTATTTTCAAAATTTTCATACATTAAAACATTTTGAAATTATTTAATTTTTCTACTTTTGACTCAACGTCAACACTCACGAAAAACAGCTGGTGGCCAGAGAGACATGTATCACAGATATGCAAATTGTATTTGTATTGATTTAAATCAGATATTAGATGATCAATTATAGTGTTTGAGGATATTCTTGTAGCACATTCAGTTGATAATTTATTATAAATAATATATCCATTATTTATTAGGGTATTGTTGTAGTGTTCTAAATCCCTACAATTAGGTTTAAGTAAATTTATATTGAAATCACCCAAAATAATGGAGCGACTATACTTTTGAGTAATTTCATCAAGTTTATTGATAAAATCTCCAACTCGCGTCCTATGATGTCGATATATTGACATTATATTAAAACCAAGCTTTGTTAGTTTGACAGTTAAAAAAGTTGAGGAATCAAATTCTTCTTTATGAACAAGAGTACTACTAATCTTTTTGCTGACGTACATGGCTGAGCCGCCATAAGGAATCTCAAGGCTCGAGAAATACGATTCATACCCAGGTATATTAACAAAAAGATTTTCACCTTCTGTTAACCAGATTTCAGTTAGAGCGATAACATGTACTTCTGAACTATATGACTTAATTAGAATTTGCAAATTATCTAATTTATTAAGTAAACTTTGAATATTCACGTATAATATATTAAGATTATTTTTATAATTTATATTATTATTCATATCAGCAAAATATTGTATCCTCAAACCATCTTTGAAATCTGAACGCATCTTTGTATAAATTAAAAAATAAAAAAACAATATACTGTGAACACTGAAAGATTCAGCACAAATTAATGACGTCACGCAAACATGTGTGTATATCACCATTGATAAATCTATTGATAATGATATGAATATGATTAGTTTGTTTTTTATCTCGGTTCGTGCGGAATTACAATAATTGTGCTTAAATAACTTAAAATAATTAAAAGTGTTAACTAAAAAATGTTTACTGAAATTGTGCGATAAATGTCATGATAACAAGAATCAGAATAAATTACACAATTGTAGTGAAAAATATACATACAATTTGTAATTTATACATTTTCTTGTACATACAAACAACCATGTGCCATATTACAAAAATGAATGTAAAAATGTTCTTTTTTTTTAATAATATGATAATGTGCGTGCGATTTCAAATAATAAAATTGTTTTGATTTAGGTAGTGAAATATAATATTAAATAACCAAATATAGATTAGTGAAATAAACAAAAAGAATTAATATCATTATTGCAGAAAAAATTATAAAAATTGTTAGTATTATAAGGTGTTTAAAGTTATTTAAATTTAAAAGTAAAAATATGTAAAATGAGTATATGTAAATAAGTAAATTGTGAATAAGAAAATTAAATGATACGATGTAATTGAAAAAACATAAATAAATAAAAAAAAATAAATCAAAAAATAAACTAGTATTTTTGTAGTGTTTCAAATTCGGAATATCAAAAAGAGTAACAATAAAGTTATTAAGAAGTGTAAATAAAAAAAATTTTAACAGAACAAGTGAAAATTATAAGTAATAGCAAGATTACATGTTTATGTTTGCAATGAGAATTGTATGTTACAATTATGAAATTGAGGTTAAGTTTTTTATTTAACATTTTGTGATTTTTTTTTTTAAAAAAGAATTTTAATGTGAGATATTGTGTTAAGATTGTTCTGCATTAACAAGTGTACTCTTTTTGATGAATTCAATGTCATTAAAGCTATTAATTCTAAATACCTTTGAATTTTCTTTTTCTTGAAGAAAAATGTTGCTTTCACGAATCCATAAAAATTTAAATCCAAGTAAGTTTTTGATATTCTTTGCCTCATAAAAAAGTCTCGATTGTAGATTCGTAAAGTGATGACAAAAAAAGATTTCTCGGTTGTTGCATCCATGTAAATCTAATTCTGCGGTGAATATATGTTTTCGAATTGTTTTTTTTTTAATAACTCAGCTTTAATTCTTGAAGAGGAAAGTTTAACTAAATACAGAGGATTGTTATTTTTATTATTATTCTTTCCATTTTTAATTAAAAAAATATTTAATATATCTTCCTTTTTTATATCTGCATCAATTTTATTTCCTATTTTCAGAATTGTTTCTTCTGAGTTTATTAGATTGGATGGTAGATCAGCTATTACAATATTATTTTGGTTACTAATTTGTGTTGGTTTATCCACAAGTGATTCCAAGAGATACAATTTATTTTCCAAATTTTTACTTTTATTATTAGTGAGAAGAATTTGTTCTTTTAATTGATTGTTTTCTTCAATCACTTGTTGGTAATGTTTTACAAAATTTTTAATGTGTTTGTGTGTCATCCATTTGTGCTGAGAAAAAAATTTGTGATTTTTGTATAGTACTGGATATACAAAAATCACAATTTTTTTTTTTCAACCATTGCTTTCATATATAAGGCTAAACTTTGTAGTGTAGGTTGCTCAGAAAATTTTTTTGTACCACCCTCTGTTTATGAGCTATTAGGGGTCAAAAATTTAAATTTTACTATTTTTAAACACCTGTAACTTAGGCATCTGTACACATTTTTCTTCGGCAAGATAAAAAAATTAAAGCTCCAGTAATATATTTTTATGTGTGTTATATGGTTTCTTTTAATTGTATAGGGTTCCAAAGTTACAGCCCCCCAAAATTGCAAAAAAGCCCTATTTTCAGATGTATATATCTCAGGCTCTGCGTAGTAGTTTTACAATCTAAAAACACTAAATGACCAGAAATTTTTTTATCTCTCTAAAAGAAAAGAAAGCCCTTAAAAATTCCAGAAAAGTCCTATTTTCATGTGTTTTCTTATTACATGAAATTTTCAAATTTTTGTTCAAATCTCAATTCTAAACGTTTGTATTGTCTTTTGCAAATGTGCGCTTTTAAAAACCGTTGGTTTACATTCTACCTTGTTTTTATTATCTTCTAATTTTTTAATTTCTTTTGATATAAATGTTTTATGTCCATGGAATGCATTATTTACATCAACATTACCATCTTTTATGTTTTTATTATTTTGACTCATTATTTCTCTCATTTCTTTTAATTCCAATGCTAATTTTAAAACAGTTTTGTTAATGTTTTCTAAACCATTTTTTGAGCATAAATCACAACTATACTTTATATTTTTATTTGTATTTATTAAATGAATTACACTATTATCCAGCTTAGCACATTTTATATGTATAGCTTTACTACATCCATATGCATATATTATATAGCTCTCATTATTCTTAATTGGTTTATTGCTTTCTAATAATCAAATAACACTCATCTTAGTTTTTTTTTTAATATTTGTTATTTTCACTCAATAGAAAAAATTTTGAGTAATTAATGTCAAAAAAATTACAAAAAGAAAAAAATTTGCATTTGCATTTTTTTTAAATAAAAATTTTTTTATATTGAAATTTTATAATTTATTCAGTTTGATTGACCAAATTATTAATAAAAAAAATGTTCTTTATAGTTCTTTATCACTTAAAAAAATAGAATTTCACAATTATCTTCTGCTTATATATTTTTATTTATTTTTTAAAGTTTTAACTAAAATTTCTCATCCACGCTATTTAAAATCAAATCACTCAAATTAATCAAACAAACAACAAACAAATAAATGTTGTTGTGTTGACATCGGTGTTAATGCTGAGGGTGTTGTTGTCGCATTGCTGTCGGTAGAATTTGGTAATGTTTTTGCTAATATATGCGAATCATTTGGTAATTCATATGGTATGACTTACGCCTGAGATGAGTACATTTGCTGCATCTAAATTTATTGCCCCTTGTTTTAAAAAATTGTAAATCATCCTCTGTTATATTAACACAATCTCAATGATAAAAGTTCATACAATCTGAGCATAAAATTTTTGCAGTTAGACTACGCTAAATTTTTTTATATATTTTTTATTTATTTATTATTTATTTATTTATTTTTTATATATTTTTTTTTTCCTTTTTCGTTTTTTCTTTTCTTTAACTAATATTTTATTATAACTAATATTTTATTATATTTTAATTTCACAAATAATCAGTTAAATCAATTTATAAATTAAAGTAAATAAATTTAGTTATAGCTCAATTATTAAAAAAATTCTATTTACACTTAATTAATTAATACATTATTAACAATAATCCAAATATAAGTTGGTACACAACCACACTACTCCATATCTCTGAAATAACTTATTTTTATTTTATTTTCTTTTCCTAATAACTTATTATATATCTAATTTTTGTAAATAACGTTCAAGTATAATTTTTATTTTCCTAAAATAAAGTAACATGACAAAGACTATAGCACATACATCGATTTTTTAACCTTAAACAAGAAAGATAAGAAAATATCACGAAAATACTGTATCAAATCATAACATATTTTAGTGGAACTTAATTTTATATGTACTTATATAATATGTTTAATCATATATTATATTTTATTATAACTCTATATATATTTTATATAATATGTTTAAAAAAATATAAAGTTAAATATTTAATATTAATTATTAATTTTCTTTATTGTTATGGAAAATATTATGCTTTTATGCAATTTTACTGGATAGTTTTATTAGTTTTTATCGATACTGAACAAGTTTGGTTTGGTTTACTGAATTAAAGTAAATATGTGCATAAGTTAACCAAAAAAATATATTTTTAAATTTTGAACTTCTCTTACTAATTCATCTATGTTAAACTTTCATTACCTCATTATATCTTAAAACATTAGTTTCAAATTAGAAAAATCTTTAAATTAAAAAACATTTAAATTCAGGAAAATTTGGAAACCACTACAGATTCTTTTTCAAAACTTTGAATTTAGAAACCATTAATTCGTTACATGCTTTTTATAATTTTAACAGTTTACATTTGCATTTTTTAATTATTTGTAACATTTGAATATTTTAAAAAATAAATAAACTTTTAAAAACATATTTGAATCAATATTTTTTTTTACTATATATTTCCTTCATTAAATTTCATTTTTAACAGCTTTTTATTAACTTGGTTGGGTAAAGAATGGAATCTTAGAAGCCACTTTAAACACACTTCCCGTTGAGCTAGAGACTTGAAATTTTCTTCATTAGATCAGATCCCGATGACAATACATGATTTTAAAATAATAATATAGAAAAACATTAGAGAAATTAGCTTAATTTCAAAATTAAATTTTCATACAAAGATATAACAGAATTTTTAACAGAATTATTACAGAACCAAAATAAAATATTTTATCTAAATTTACTAAACTCACCAATACCAATACCAATACGTATACGTAATTCATAAATGTTTTTTTTTTTCTATAAAAGACTATTGTTTTTTCTGTAGACCATTGCATTGTATCCGTACATATCCATAGGTACATATTTCAAAATATGTAATAATATGTGCTTCGAAAATATTTTTGGTTTGAAAGCGATGAATTTGAAAGATATGAATGTGTAAACAAATTAATGTGCCGCACTTGAGAACACAGTTTAAAATTTAATATGCATTTACTTAAAATTTAGTAAGCAAGTGTTAAATTTTGTGTTTTTCCTTTCTTAATTATAATTAAATAGGGCTTTTCTTTCGAAACTCTTAACTTATTAAAATCGTATATTATGGCCCTAACATTGATATCTAAATTGGGAGCTGCCTTTAAATTAAGATCTATTAGGGAATGATGATCTGCACCACTAATGCCTTTTTCTAAAGTATAAAAACTAAGAATACAATTCCAATTATGTAAAAACATTAAACAACAAAGAGAATATATTAAAAATAAGAAATCCAGTCTTTTTTAAAAATTGTAAATAACAACAATATTTTTCTTTTCAATAACAATAATTATGAATTAATCATAAAATATATTTTATGTACATACATACATATATATCTACATCGTCTAGAAAAAGGAAACTAATTTTTTTTAATTCAAAAATATTAGCATTTAGAAGTAAGCAATTTAATATATTCTCAATTACATACTTTTAAAACCAAATCTTTTTACTACATATGTAGGTACAAACATGTACAAAAATGGTATGCATATTTTTACGTGTGCTGTACTATTAAAAATCTGCTAACACAGTCACACCAAATTCCCAAATTCCCAACTATTATTATTTAGTTGATTTGTAAACATAAAAGAACAAAAAAAATTTTATGTATGCATATGAATGGACGGAACAAAAAAAAAATTCAGAATGTTCTATAGCTAATAATTTCTATTTTTTAAATAGACTGTATGTATAAATTTAATATTAAAAAAAAACGAGGTAGAATACAGTTGCCTTTGTCAACTCTTACATACCCGTACGAAACCGTTATTATGTTCAATGCCTGTCACTCTGCTTACAATATTATTTTTTAATATTTTAGTATTTTAAAATAATTTGGGCGAATTTTATAATTTCTAGAACTATGGGTTGTACATATATTCAAACTATATGTTTATACATTCTTCAAAAGCAGATTTTAACCTTCCGCATAACGATTATCAATCGAAAATTTTTTCAAATATTCTATAGTACCATTTAATACTAAGCGGTAAATGTATATTGAATTTACTTAGTACAAAATAGTAAATATAATTTTTAATATTATATTATATGATATTTAAATATTCCATTGGCAGAATAATTTCTTATAAGTACAATAAAATACATATATGTATGTAAATACGGCGCTATATAATATACATATATACTCTTATCATTCATTCACTAGTGACACATACGATATGTAAATAAACATGATATTATATATGAATGTATATATTATATCAATATCATATAAATAATAAAAATTCTTCAAGCAACCGTTATGTTGTTTATTTATTTACATTTTTTTGTACTACGCATTATATCCTCAACAATTTCAAATTATCGAGTAAAACAAATGCAAAAAATTTGTTGAAGAAATTTGTTAGAAAATTTGAAAAAATCAAGTAACACTTTCGTCAATTATAAAGTAACCCTATATTATTAAAAAAAGTTGTTAACAGAAATAAGACTATAATGTTAAAGCTTTAATTTTTGTGTATTACTTCAAAAAATTTTTAACAGATGTTCAAGTTACAGGTGTTTAAAAATAGAAAATTTTCAGTTTTTGACCCCTTACAGCTCCTAAACGGGGGGTGATACAAAAAAAACTTCTGAAATGACTCATTTTATTATACCTAACTTTTAGATTCCGACATTTTTTTTGAAATAGAGCTATGAAATTTTAACGGCTGATAGATCTTACAAAAATATTAATTTTATTTTTAATAACTTTTTTTTGTAGCCCCATCCGTTACGGAGCTACAGCTCCCCAAAGTTTCAAAAAAGCTCTATATTTAAATTGTTATAGCACAAGTTGTATAAGGTATATCTTCATTTTGAAAACGCCAAACGATTACTACTTTCATTAGCTTTAAAAGTATATATACAATAAATATATAGTTGTGGCATACGGTGTCTTAATTTACCGTTATGCGAAACTAAAATTTTGCAAAATCCTTCCCTTTTATCTTCTAAACGGTTTAAGTTGGAAACTTGAAATTTTGACAGAAGTTAGATTTTTGAAAATAAGTATGAGTCATTTCAGAAATTTTTTTTGTATCACTCCCCGTTTAGGAGCTGTAAGGGGTCAAAAACTGAAAATTTCCTATTTTTAAACACCTGTAACTTGAACACCTGTTAACATTTTTTTGAAGTAATACACAAAAATTAAAGCTTCAACATTATACTCTTATTTCTGTTAACAACTTTTTTTAATAATATAGGGTTACTTTATAATTGACGAAAGTGTTACTTGATTTTTTCAAATTTTCTAACAAATTTCTTTAACTAATTTTTTGCATTTGTTTTACTCGATAATTTGAAATTGTTGAGGATATAATGCGTAGTACAAAAAAATGTAAATAAATAAACAACATAACGGTTGCTTGAAGAATTTTTATTATTTATATGATATTGATATAATATATACATTCTTATATAATATCATGTTTATTTACATATCGTATATGTCACTAGTGAATGAATGATAAGAGTATATATGTATATTATATAGCGCCGTATTTACATACATATATGTATTTTATTGTACTTATAAGAAATTATTCTGTCAATGGAATATTTAAATATAATATAATATAATATTTAAAATTATATTTACTATTTTGTACTAAGTAAATTGAATATATGTACATTTACCGCTTAGTATTAAATGGTACCATAGAATATTTGGAAAAGTTTTGGATTGATAATCGTTATGTGGAAGGTTAAAATCTGCTTTTGAAGAATGTATAAAGTTTGAATATATGTACAACCCATGTAATGAAAAAAGAGAATTCCCTGGCACATGTAACTGTGCGGTGAATCCCCTAGAAGAAGTAGCAATAGCACGTCTTTTATTATTGGCTTAGCTCGCCGGAATGGGGTGGGATCTTGCTTCTACCTCTAGATGTTCATTATCCAATATGCGTGCTGCTTGATCGCATCTAATGATAAAAAAAACCTGCAAAAGCTGCACAAAAAAAAGGAACAAGACACGCTATAAGGGAATTAAAATGTTTTGCTAGAGGAAGGTTCAGATAACCAAGGCCTTCCTCCGCCCAACCCAACCATGTTGCCTATCCCATCCAGGGAATGCTGTAGGCAACCCAACACTCACCAACTTCTCCACCCAGGTTAAATTATGGTTTTATTGACTAAGCCTCCATGAAAACAATCAAAATACTCACTTATCCATTGAATTTATTATAAATTTAATAATAATTGGTAAAGTTATTGTTTTTTTTTTTTTCTCTTATAAAATTAGCTTTTGTTTCTTTGTCTTACTCTATATTGGAATAGAATATTTTACAAATTTTGTGTTTATAATGATACTAGGAAAATATAAAAATGTAATTAAAAAAAAATAATTAATGATATGATATATATATAATACTAATTTCCCATATACCTGAGTTATGAATATACATTTTTTTTTTTTTTTTCTTATTTGTATATTTAAGAAGAATTGAGATGTGAACTCCTAAAATTAAAATTAAAGTTCTTATATATTCCTATATTGTACATACATATTGTATATACACATGTACAAAATTCATACAATACAATTTACAATATAATTCAGTTTTGTATCTTTTATTATTTTTTCTTTTATTTCATTGAATTTATTAAAATTATATAAAATCAATTTTACAAATTCCAATAGAAATTGTTTACATTTCTTAATAACTATTTAGGTATATATAGTTTAATTTGAATCAAAACTTTAATAAAAAAAATAATTACTTACATATTATTTCTTTATTTATTTTTTTTCTTTTTTTTTTCTTCTTTAGTTCTTCTTTTTTTCAAATTATTTTTGTATATTTTGAATCTATTTAAAATACTTACATTCTAAATTTAAAGGAGTATAACACCTAAAAGCAGCTGCTGAAGCTAATTTTATAATATGTTTCCTATTATTACAACAATAATAACAATTCTACGGATATTCAAAAGTAAATTAAAATAAACTGGTCGTATAAATTTTTTTTTTTCCTTTTTTTTTTTTTTTTATATAACAGCTTCAATTTCCATTTTTTTCCTCATTTTTTTTTCTGTTTTCCCACATATCTTATTATTGTAAGGGATGCATATTATGTACTTGGCAGGCTTATTATGTTAATTAAAATATTTTTTTTTTTTTTTTATAAATTCAATGGTAAGTCTATTATTTATGAGCAGGTATATATATTTACACACGTTTACATTTGCACACAAGATTATAAGCAAAATTTTAATATGAATTAACTGTTTATAATAAGAGTACAAAAAAATACGTACATTAATGTGATAATTAACGTAAATTTATACTATTTAATTTTGAGATAAAAAAAATTAGAATTTAAATAAAATTTGTCAAAAAATATTTTTTTTCTTCTATTAATTTTAAATATTGAGTGTTTTAATATAGTTGCTGGTCATTAAGAATTAAACTACAGTTTCTAAATTGATATGCACTTGGCAACTATTTTCTGGTTTTTTTTTTTTTTGGTTCTTTGTATTCACCCATTTATTAATTTCACATGGATTTTTTTTTCTTAATTTCTTTTTGCAAATTAACAAAACACAACTCCGTAGTTTTATAAATTTTACCGAGTAACTTATATTTGATATTTCATTATTGAACAAAATGTGTTCTTATCTTTTTTTTTTTTTTTTTGTTTAAAACATAAAATGTATTTATCATAAAAGCAATGAAAAAAAGTCAATGTTCACTTGATAACTTCTATTAAAAATTATAAAATGTATTATACTTTATCCTTTTTTTTTTTTTTTTTTTTTTTTTTTTTTAGAACTATAAATTTTCTATTTTATATTACAACTACTTTCTACTTCCAGCTCACAATCACGAATGTCCCCTTAACCATACGACCTTTTCATATTTTCAAAAATTTTATCTTTTTTTTTTTTTTTATATAGCGTTATAGCCGAAGACGTAACTCTCCAAAAAAAATCAGATCATTCGATTTTGTTTTTGTTTTATACGGAAGACCTAATTATATTCGCAAAGAATAGTACCTAATTACAATGACCATATATGGAGAAAAAAAATTGAATGATCCATATTACAAAATTTACAACAACAAATTTATTTATTTTAAAATGAAAAATTTATTAAAAAAATTTATTTAAAGTAATTCAAAAAAAAATAATTAGGTACCGTTTAAGCAAGGTAAAAATTATCAGCACATGTTTGCAACGAATTAGAGAAAAAATTTATATAGGATTATATAATACACGCGTGGGCAAAATTTTGGATGCGATTTTATGCACTTTGAATGGAAATTTATGAGAAAATTATACGATTTTGAGATAATTGAGTGAAGAATAAAATTTTGAGAGTTATATATATAAAAGAATAGGAATTTTACGGAAAATTTAATTGATAGCAATGAACGACATTTAATAGAAGCACCAAATTTATACATTTCGTATGAGACCGTCACACCCATAGTTCTACAAATTATAAAATTCACCCAAATTATTTTAAAATACTAAAATATTAAAAAAATAATATTGTAAGCAGAGTGACAGGCTGTGAACATACTAACGGTTCGTACGGGTATCTAGGAGTTGACAAAGGCAACTGTATTCTTCCTCGTTTTAAAAAAGACTGGATTTCTTATTTTTAATATATTCTTTTTGTTGTTTAATGTTTTTACATAATTGGAATTGTATTCTTAGTTTTTATACTTTAGAAAAAGGCATTAGTGGTGCAGATCATCATTCCCTAATAGATCTTAATTTAAAGGCAGGTCCCAATTTAGATATCAATGTTAGGGCCATAATATGCGATTTTAATATGTTAAGAGTTTCGAAAGAAAAGCCCTATTTATAATTAAGAAAAGAAAAACACAAAATTTAACACTTGCTTACTAAATTTTAAGTAAATGCATATTAAATTTTAAACTGTGTTCTCTAGTGCGGCACATTAATTTGTTTACACATTCATATCTTTCAAATTCATCGCTTTCAAACCAAAAATATTTTCGAAGCACATATTATTACATATTTTGAAATATGTACGGATACAATGCAATGGGCTACAGAAAAAACAATAGTCTTTTATAGAAAAAAAAAAACATTTATGAATTACGTATACGTATTGGTATTGGTATTGGTGAGTTTAGTAAATTTAGATAAAATGTTTTATTTTGGTTCTGTAATAATTCTGTTAAAAATTCTGTTATATCTTTGTATGAAAATTTAATTTTGAAATTAAGCTAATTTCTCTAATGCTTTTCTATATTATTATTTTAAAATCATGTATTGTCATCGGGATCTGATCTAATGAAGAAAATTTCAAGTCTCTAGCTCAACGGGAAGTGTGTTTAAAGTGGCTTCTAAGATTCCATTCTTTACCCAACCAAGTTAATAAAAAGCTGTTAAAAATGAAATTTAATGAAGGAAATATATAGTAAAAAAAAATATTGATTCAAATATGTTTTTAAAAGTTTATTTATTTTTTAAAATATTCAAATGTTACAAATAATTAAAAAATGCAAATGTAAACTGTTAAAATTATAAAAAGCATGTAACGAATTAATGGTTTCTAAATTCAAAGTTTTGAAAAAGAATCTGTAGTGGTTTCTAAATTTTCCTGAATTTAAATGTTTTTTAATTTAAAGATTTTTCTAATTTGAAACTAATGTTTTAAGATATAATGAGGTAATGAAAGTTTAACATAGATGAATTAGTAAGAGAAGTTCAAAATTTAAAAATATATTTTTTTGGTTAACTTATGCACATATTTACTTTCATTCAGTAAACCAAACCAAACTTGTTCAGTATCGATAAAAACTAATAAAACTATCCAGTAAAATTGCATAAAAGCATAATATTTTCCATAACAATAAAGAAAATTAATAATTAATATTAAATATTTAACTTTATATTTTTTTAAACATATTATATAAAATATATATAGAGTTATAATAAAATATAATATATGATTAAACATATTATATAAGTACATATAAAATTAAGTTCCACTAAAATATGTTATGATTTGATACAGTATTTTCGTGATATTTTCTTATCTTTCTTGTTTAAGGTTAAAAAAATCGATGTATGTGCTATAGTCTTTGTCATGTTACTTTATTTTAGGAAAATAAAAATTATACTTGAACGTTATTTACAAAAATTAGATATATAATAAGTTATTAGGAAAAGAAAATAAAATAAAAATAAGTTATTTCAGAGATATGGAGTAGTGTGGTTGTGTACCAACTTATATTTGGATTATTGTTAATAATGTATTAATTAATTAAGTGTAAATTGAATTTTTTTAATAATTGAGCTATAACTAAATTTATTTACTTTAATTTATAAATTGATTTAACTGATTATTTGTGAAATTAAAATATAATAAAATATTAGTTATAATAAAATATTAGTTAAAGAAAAGAAAAAACGAAAAAGGAAAAAAAAAATATATAAAAAATAAATAAATAAATAATAAATAAATAAAAAATATATAAAAAAATTTAGCGTAGTCTAACTGCAAAAATTTTATGCTCAGATTGTATGAACTTTTATCATTGAGATTGTGTTAATATAACAGAGGATGATTTACAATTTTTTAAAACAAGGGGCAATAAATTTAGATGCAGCAAATGTACTCATCTCAGGCGTAAGTCATACCATATGAATTACCAAATGATTCGCATATATTAGCAAAAACATTAACAAATTCTACCGACAGCAATGCGACAACAACATCCTCAGCATTAACACCGATGTCAACACAACAACATTTATTTGTTTGTTGTTTGTTTGATTAATTTGAGTGATTTGATTTTAAATAGCGTGGATGAGAAATTTTAGTTAAAACTTTAAAAAATAAATAAAAATATATAAACAGAAGATAATTGTGAAATTCTATTTTTTTAAGTGATAAAGAACTATAAAGAACATTTTTTTTATTAATAATTTGGTCAATCAAACTGAATAAATTATTAAATTTCAATATAAAAAATTTTTTATTTAAAAAAAATGCAAATGCAAATTTTTTTCTTTTTGTAATTTTTTTGACATTAATTACTCAAAATTTTTTCTATTGAGTGAAAATAACAAATATTAAAAAAAAAAACTAAGATGAGTGTTATTTGATTATTAGAAAGCAATAAACCAATTAAGAATAATGAGAGCTATATAATATATGCATATGGATGTAGTAAAGCTATACATATAAAATGTGCTAAGCTGGATAATAGTGTAATTCATTTAATAAATACAAATAAAAATATAAAGTATAGTTGTGATTTATGCTCAAAAAATGGTTTAGAAAACATTAACAAAACTGTTTTAAAATTAGCATTGGAATTAAAAGAAATGAGAGATATAATGAGTCAAACTAATAAAAACATAAAAGATGGTAATGTTGATGTAAATAATGCATTCCATGAACATAAAACATTTATATCAAAAGAAATTAAAAAATTAGAAGATAATAAAAACAAGGTAGAATGTAAACCAACGGTTTTTAAAAGCGCACATTTGCAAAAGACAATACAAACGTTTAGAATTGAGATTTGAACAAAAATTTGAAAATTTCATGTAATAAGAAAACACATGAAAATAGGACTTTTCTGGAATTTTTAAGGGCTTTCTTTTCTTTTAGAGAGATAAAAAAATTTCTGGTCATTTAGTGTTTTTAGATTGTAAAACTACTACGCAGAGCCCGAGATATATACATCTGAAAATAGGGCTTTTTTGCAATTTTGGGGGGCTGTAACTTTGGAATCCTATACAATTAAAAGAAACCATATAACACACATAAAAATATATTACTGGAGCTTTAATTTTTTTATCTTGCCGAAGAAAAATGTGTACAGATGCCTAAGTTACAGGTGTTTAAAAATAGTAAAATTTAAATTTTTGACCCCTAATAGCTCATAAACAGAGGGTGGTACAAAAAAATTTTCTGAGCAACCTTATATTAATTTTAAAAGTTTTGATTTGAAAATGCCTCAAAATTTCAAGCCCCTATCTAAAAACGGGCCGGAGTTATGAAGGTAAAAAAATCATGCAAAATTTAGATTTCACATAACGGTAAATTTAAATATGTACTAAATTTAAAAATTATATATAATTTTGATATTGATTTATAAAGGTAAAAAAATTCTCGTCGAATAGCTTTTTCGGATTGAAAAAATGTTAAGCGGTACATGAAATATACGCGTTTAAAAATAGGGCTTTTTCAAAGTTTGAGGGGCTGTAGTTCCCTGATGGATGGGGCTACATGAAAAAATTGTTTCACAAAATTATTTTTTTTTATGAGACCTATCCATGGTTAAAAGTTTTTTTCTCTATCTTTAACGGTGTAGAAGTTTTGTAAACAGACGGACAAGACGGACGGACGGACAGAGTGAAACTAATAGGCACATTTTTTCAAAATTTTTTTGGAAATGTGCTAAAAATAATTTAAAAGAAAATTACAATCAACCAGTTATACTGATACGTTGAAATTACCAATAATTGTGAAACCAAAAGATAATAAACAAAAAAGTGATGTAACAAAAAATGAAAGAAAATCAAAAATTATTCCCTCGTCATTGCAAGTAGAAATCGAAAAATTAAAAGAATTAAAAAATGATGGTGCAATTGCTATTACTTATAAAAATAAAGAATCTGTTAAAATAGTAGAAGGTGCAATAAAAGAAAAATTAGGTGAAACTTATGAAATTCAAGTAACTAAGGAAATAAATCCCAAGATATTAATTGTGAGAATGAGTGAAGAGATATCTAAAGAGCTAGTTGTGGATGCAATAAAGAAGCAAAATATTACAGAATTTAGCGAGGTGAAATGTTTAAAAGTATATAAGTCTCAAAAAAATAAATCATATTATTTTAATGCAATAGTTGAAATGGATGGGAATGCATTTAAAAATATTATGGAAATTGGAAAAATTAATATTGAATGGGATCGTTGTAAGGTATATGAACATTTACAAATTTTAAGGTGCTTTAATTGTTATGGTTTTAGTCATAAGGCTACAGATTGTAAAAATGAAATTTGTTGTTTTAAATGCGGTGAAACTGATCATAAATCAAATGAATGTCAGGAAGCTGTTCAAAAATGTGTAAATTGTATAAGAGCTAAGATTAAATTAGATCTTACTGATTTAAATGTGGAACACGACTCCAGAAGTCTATCATGCCCTAGTTATGTAAAAAAATTTAATGTTGCAAGAGTAAAACAGCATATTAACAATTAAAGAATGTTGAAGGTGTTTGCCTTAATATACAAGGTACAATAAATAATTTCGCACAAATAAAATCAGTACTTATTCCTGAAAAATACGATTTTATTTCTTTTTTTTATTAACTGAAACTCATTTAACGAAGGATGATGATGATAGTTAAATTTATATAAAGGATTATAATATTATAAGAGTATTAGAAATATTTATTCTAACAAACTTTTTGAAACAAAAAATAGTTTTATTAATAATCAAATTGAAAATGCAAGTGACTAAAAATCTATGTGGCTTAAAATAAAAAGTTATATATTAAGAAAACCAAGGAATGAAATCAAAGAAGTTTATTTCGGGAGTAAAATATATTCAAAAGAGGCTGAGATTCTACAAAATTTAATCAATATTTTGTAGATAGTATAAGTGAAATAAATAGTAGTATACCATTTAAGCAATATAGTAATATCATTGAGAACTATCCTTATCAATTTAAATTCCAGTTAATTAGTATTGAAGAATTGAATAAAGTTATAAAATCACTAAATAACAAAAGAGATTTTAATATGATGAATAAGAATATTTTTATTAATTGTTTTGATTTAATTTGAGAAATTTTTTTAACTATTGTTAATGAATCGTTGAAATCCGGTACCTTTTCAGATACTTGGAAAGAAACTATTGTAATTCCCATTCCGAAAGTAGCTGGAACAAAAAATTGTAAAGAGTTTGGTTCTGTGAATATGAACTGTATTGAGTCAAAAATATTAGAAAAAATTGTTTTTGAACAATTAAGAAATTATTTTGAGAAAAATAATTTAATCGCTAAATTGTATTCAGGCTTTAGGCACAGTTGTGAATCACTACTTAATCTGGTTATAACTAATTGGAAGGAGGCAGTGGACGATGAGAGGATAATTGTTGCAGTATTTCTCTATCTACGCAGATCCTTTGAAACAATAGATAGATCAATTTTATTAAAAAAACTTCAAAGGTATGGTGTTACTGGTACTGAAATAAAATGGTTTGAATCGTATCTACAAAATAGAAAGCAACGTACAAAAGTTAAAGAATGCATTTCAGAAGTAATAGATACAAAGCTTGGAGTGCCTCAAGGATCAGTTCTTGGAGTATTTTTGTTCTTAATATAGATCAACGATACTCAGAAATGCATTAAATTTAATGAAATTGCACTCTCCGCAGATGATTCTCTTTTATATATAATAGGTGAGAATGTAAATGATTGCGTTAATAAAATAAACTTAGATTTACAAAATTTAAATGAATGGTTCCAAATGAATAAACTAAAAATATATATTGATAAAACTAAATGTTTGATCATTAATAGTAAATTAAATAATAACCTTGTTGTTTTAATGAAAACTATATATAATGAATATATAGAAATAGCTATAATGAAAATATAGAAATAGTTAATGAAATAAAATATTTAGGGGTGATTGTTGATAATAATTTAAATTTCAAATCTCATATTGATTACATGTGTAAAAAAATTGCTAAAAAAATTTACTTTTTTTCAAAAATTAGAAAGAATTTCACATTAGGTTGTACTATTAATTTATATAAAGTTATTATAAAACCCCACTTTGAGTTTTGCTCTTCAATAATTTTTTTTTTTTTCTTTATTAGTTCAAAAAAGATTAATTCAAGCAGATCTTAGCCGAAGCTGTCTGATCTTACAAATATTGTTTTGAAATTTAATAAAAATAAAAATAATACATTTCTTAATATCTAATAATATTATAAAATTTAAATTTAAATTAAAGTTAAAAAAAAGGAAAAAAATTTAAAATTTATATAAAAACAAAAAAACAAACAAAACAAAATAAAAATATTATTTTAATAAAAAAGAGAAATAATATTTATTTTAAAAAATTATAATAGTTACTACTTATATTCCCAATTTGAAAGCTACAATGCTAATACTGATCTAAAATATATCCTTTTATTTCTTTCTTAAAAATATAAATGTTATTTATGGTTTTTAATTCTGACGGCAAGTCATTATAAAATTTTAGGCAGTTATAAAGGCAATTATTTTTCTGGTTATTAGTTATAAATAAGCTTAAATAAAAATTTGATTTATTTCTAGTGTTGTAGTTATGCAAATGTAACATTCTATTTAATATAAAATTGTGTTTAATAAAATTATTTACAATTTTAAAGGTAGTCATATATATATAATTCTTTATTGCAAATCTCATTAAAACTCATATATAAAACTCCGTTACATTGAAAAAGTCATTAAAAGATTCAGCGATTGTTTTCTCATCGGAAATGGTACGATTTTCGACTTCTACTGTTTTAATATTATGTGCTTCAGAATTTGAGTCTTTGTTATATATGATTTGTTTATAGACATTCCAGAGTGGTTTACTACTTTTTGGGTTTCTAGACAATTTTTTATTTTCAAAGATAATAATTTTTGTTTTTTGAATATTCAAGGAAAGACGATGTTTATTAAGACATTCGTTTATTATTTTGAGATCATTTTCAACTGCAAGTTTTAGCACATTTTCACTACTTTCGGCATATTTCAGAACTGCGTCATCCGCGTATAGTTGTAAGGAGCCTCTTAAATTTAATTTGATTATGTCGTTAATATAAATTTTGAAGAACTCGGGTCCCAATATAGAGCCTTGAGGAACCCCTTTTTTCTTGACTCTTGAGGTACTATATGCACTACCGACACGAACTACTTGCTGACGATTGCGAAGATATGAATAAAAGAAATTTAATTGATTGTTACTAAAATTCATTAGCTGAAGTTTTTTTTAGTAAGATTTCATGATCTACGCAATAGAAAGCCTTTTGCAAATCTAAGAAAATACAAGCAACATATTTTCCGCCATCCGAATTTTTAGAAATGAAATTTGTCAGGCTTAAACATGCAGCAGTTTTGTTAGAGTTAGGCTAAAAACCATATTGCTCCTCGTGAAGTATATTATTATTCCTCAGAAAGTTAGTAAGATGATTTTTTAATCCTATCTCAAACATTTTAGATAGTGCCGTAAGAACAGAGGTAGGACGGTAATTGGAACAAATAGTTTTGTTTCTGTTTTTAAAAGTTGGAGTAATTATAGCTTTTTTTAAGGAGTTAGGGAAACATGCCGTTTCAAAGGAAATATTTATAAATTTAACCAAAATTATAAATTTTTTGATAAATTTTGTTGAGATCTTATCATATCCTGTCGCTGCTGCTGATTTCAATGAAAGGATCGTCTTTTTCACCTCCTCTACGTCACATGAATGTAAGTTAAAATTGGAATGTATAGTATAGAAAAAATTATTCATATATATATGATCAATAGAGTCATCTGAGATGTTTATTTTTTCCGTTACATTAATGAAAAAGTCATTAAAAGATTCAGCGATTTCTTTCTCATCGGAAATGGTACGATTTTCGACTTCCACTGTTTTAATATTATGTGCTTCAGAATTTGAGTCTTTGTTATATGTGATTTGTTTATAGACATTCCAGAGAGTTTTACTACTTTTTGGGTTTCTAGACAATTTTTCTGAGAAAAATTTTTTTTTCGCCTCAAGAACTAATTTTTTAACAATATCTCTGGAATCTTCATATAGTTTTTGCACAGTCGAGTCACCCGAATATTTTCTTTTAAATTTAAAGTATGAATCTCTTATTTTAATTTTTTGTAAAATTTCTCTTGTCATCCATTCTTGTTTTTTTTATTTTTTATTGGTATTGTGACAGTATTAAGCTCAATTAATTCCCTTAACTCCTCCACAAAATTATCAAAATTACTAACAGATTCAAGGTTGGCCCAGATATTCGTATTTTCAAAATTTTCATACATTAAAACATTTTGAAATTATTTAATTTTTCTACTTTTGACTCAACGTCAACACTCACGAAAAACAGCTGGTGGCCAGAAAGACATGTATCACAGATATGCAAATTGTATTTGTATTGATTTAAATCAGATATTAGATGATCAATTATAGTGTTTGAGGATATTCTTGTAGCACATTCAGTTGATAATTTATTATAAATAATATATCCATTATTTATTAGGGTATTGTTGTAGTGTTCTAAATCCCTACAATTAGGTTTAAGTAAATTTATATTGAAATCACCCAAAATAATGGAGCGACTATATTTTTGAGTAATTTCATCAAGTTTATTGATAAAATCTCCAACTCGCGTCCTATGATGTCGATATATTGACATTATATTAAAGCCAAGCTTTGTTAGTTTGACAGTTAAAAAAGTTGAGGAATCAAATTCTTCTTTATGAACAAGAGTACTACTAATCTTTTTGCTGACGTACATGGCTGAGCCGCCATAAGGAATCTCAAGGCTCGAGAAATACGATTCATACCCAGGTATATTAACAAAAAGATTTTCACCTTCTGTTAACCAGATTTCAGTTAGAGCGATAACATGTACTTCTGAACTATATGACTTAATTAGAATTTGCAAATATTCTAATTTATTACGTAAACTTTGAATATTCACGTATAATATATTAAGATTATTTTTATAATTTATATTATTATTCATATCAGCAAAATATTGTATCCTCAAACCATCTTTGAAATCTGAACGCATCTTTGTATAAATAAAAAAATAAAAAAACAATATACTGTGAACACTGAAAGATTCAGGACAAATTAATGACGTCACGCAAACATGTGTGTATATCACCATTGATAAATCTATTGATAATGATATGAATATGATTAGTTTGTTTTTTATCTCGGTTCGTGCGGAATTACAATAATTGTGCTTAAATAACTTAAAATAATTAAAAGTGTTAACTAAAAAATGTTTGCTGAAATTGTGCGATAAATGTCATGATAACAAGAATCAGAATAAATTACACAATTGTAGTGAAAAATATACATACAATTTGTAATTTATACATTTTCTTGTACATACAAACAACCATGTGCCATATTACAAAAATGAATGTAAAAATGTTCTTTTTTTTAATAATATGATAATGTGCGTGCGATTTCAAATAATAAAATTGTTTTGATTTAGGTAGTGAAATATAATATTAAATAACCAAATATAGATTAGTGAAATAAACAAAAAGAATTAATATCATTATTGCAGAAAAAATTATAAAAATTGTTAGTATTATAAGGTGTTTAAAGTTATTTAAATTTAAAAGTAAAAATATGTAAAATGAGTATATGTAAATAAGTAAATTGTGAATAAGAAAATTAAATGATACGATGTAATTGAAAAAACATAAATAAATAAAAAAAAATAAATCAAAAAATAAACTAGTATTTTTGTAGTGTTTCAAATTCGGAATATCAAAAAGAGTAACAATAAAGTTATTAAGAAGTGTAAATAAAAAAAATTTTAACAGAACAAGTGAAAATTATAAGTAATAGCAAGATTACATGTTTATGTTTGCAATGAGAATTGTATGTTACAATTATGAAATTGAGGTTAAGTTTTTTATTTAACATTTTGTGATTTTTTTTTATAAAAAAGAATTTTAATTAGAGATATGGTGTTAAGATTGTTCTGCATTAACAAGTGTACTCTTTTTGATGAATTCAATGTCATTAAAGCTATTAATTCTAAATACCTTTGAATTTTCTTTTTCTTGAAGAAAAATGTTGCTTTCACGAATCCATAAAAATTTAAATCCAAGTAAGTTTTTGATATTCTTTGCCTCATAAAAAAGTCTCGATTGTAGATTCGTAAAGTGATGACAAAAAAAGATTTCTCGGTTGTTGCATCCATGTAAATCTAATTCTGCGGTGAATATATGTTTTCGAATTGTTTTTTTTTTAATAACTCAGCTTTAATTCTTGAAGAGGAAAGTTTAACTAAATACAGAGGATTGTTATTTTTATTATTATTCTTTCCATTTTTAATTAAAAAAATATTTAATATATCTTCCTTTTTTATATCTGCATCAATTTTATTTCCTATTTTCAGAATTGTTTCTTCTGAGTTTATTAGATTGGATGGTAGATCAGCTATTACAATATTATTTTGGTTACTAATTTGTGTTGGTTTATCCACAAGTGATTCCAAGAGATACAATTTATTTTCCAAATTTTTACTTTTATTATTAGTGAGAAGAATTTGTTCTTTTAATTGATTGTTTTCTTCAATCACTTGTTGGTAATGTTTTACAAAATTTTTAATGTGTTTGTGTGTCATCCATTTGTGCTGAGAAAAAAATTTGTGATTTTTGTATAGTACTGTATATACAAAAATCACAATTTTTTTTTCTCAACCATTGCTTTCATATATAAGGCTAAACTTTGTAGTGTAGGTTGCTCAGAAAATTTTTTTGTACCACCCTCTGTTTATGAGCTATTAGGGGTCAAAAATTTAAATTTTACTATTTTTAAACACCTGTAACTTAGGCATCTGTACACATTTTTCTTCGGCAAGATAAAAAAATTAAAGCGCAAGTAATATATTTTTATGTGTGTTATATGGTTTCTTTTAATTGTATAGGGTTCCAAAGTTACAGCCCTCCAAAATTGCAAAAAAGCCCTATTTTCAGATGTATATATCTCGGGCTCTGCGTAGTAGTTTTACAATCTAAAAACACTAAATGACCAGAAATTTTTTTATCTCTCTAAAAGAAAAGAAAGCCCTTAAAAATTCCAGAAAAGTCCTATTTTCATGTTTTTTCTTATTACATGAAATTTTCAAATTTTTGTTCAAATCTCAATTCTAAACGTTTGTATTGTCTTTTGCAAATGTGCGCTTTTAAAAACCGTTGGTTTACATTCTACCTTGTTTTTATTATCTTCTAATTTTTTAATTTCTTTTGATATAAATGTTTTATGTTCATGGAATGCATTATTTTCATCAACATTACCATCTTTTATGTTTTTATTATTTTGACTCATTATTTCTCTCATTTCTTTTAATTCCAATGCTAATTTTAAAACAGTTTTGTTAATGTTTTCTAAACCATTTTTTGAGCATAAATCACAACTATACTTTATATTTTTATTTGTATTTATTAAATGAATTACACTATTATCCAGCTTAGCACATTTTATATGTATAGCTTTACTACATCCATATGCATATATTATATAGCTCTCATTATTCTTAATTGGTTTATTGCTTTCTAATAATCAAACCTTATATTAATTTTAAAAGTTTTGATTTGAAAATGCCTCAAAATTTCAAGCCCCTATCTAAAAACGTGCCGGAGTTATGAAGGTAAAAAAATCATGCAAAATTTGGATTTCACATAACGGTAAATTTAAATATGTACTAAATTTAAAAATTATATATAATTTTGATATTGATTTATAAAGGTAAAAAAATTCTCGTCGAATGGCTTTTTCGGATTGAAAAAATGTTAAGCGGTACATGAAATATACGCGTTTAAAAATAGGGCTTTTTCAAAGTTTGAGGGGCTGTAGTTCCCTGATGGATGGGGCTACATGAAAAAATTGTTTCACAAAATTATTTTTTTTTATGAGACCTATCCATGGTTTAAATTTTTTTTCTCTATCTTTAACGGTGTAGAAGTTTTGTAAACAGACGGACAGACGGACGGACGGACAAAGTGAAACTAATAGGCACATTTTTTCAAAATTTTTTTGGAAATGTGCTAAAAATAATTTAAAAGAAAATTACAATCAACCAGTTATACTGATACGTTGAAATTACCAATAATTGTGAAACCAAAAGATAATAAACAAAAAAGTGATGTAACAAAAAATGAAAGAAAATCAAAAATTATTCCCTCGTCATTGCAAGTAGAAATCGAAAAATTAAAAGAATTAAACAATGATGGTGCAATTGCTATTACTTATAAAAATAAAGAATCTGTTAAAATAGTAGAAGCTGCAATAAAAGAAAAATTAGGTGAAACTTATGAAATTCAAGTAACTAAGGAAATAAATCCCAAGATATTAATTGTGAGAATGAGTGAAGAGATATCTAAAGAGCTAGTTGTGGATGCAATAAAGAAGCAAAATATTACAGAATTTAGCGAGGTCAAATGTTTAAAAGTATATAAGTCTCAAAAAAATAAATCATATTATTTTAATGCAATAGTTGAAATGGATGGGAATGCATTTAAAAATATTATGGAAATTGGAAAAATTAATATTGAATGGGATCGTTGTAAGGTATATGAACATTTACAAATTTTAAGGTGCTTTAATTGTTATGGTTTTAGTCATAAGGCTACAGATTGTAAAAATGAATTTTGTTGTTTTAAATGCGGTGAAACTGATCATAAATCAAATGAATGTCAGGAAGCTGTTCAAAAATGTGTAAATTATATAAGAGCTAAGATTAAATTAGATCTTACTGATTTAAATGTGGAACACGACTCCAGAAGTCTATCATGCCCTAGTTATGTAAAAAAATTTAATGTTGCAAGAGTAAAACAGCATATTAACAATTAAAGAATGTTGAAGGTGTTTGCCTTAATATACAAGGTACAATAAATAATTTCGCACAAATAAAATCAGTACTTATTCCTGAAAAATACGATTTTATTTCTTTTTTTTATTAACTGAAACTCATTTAACGAAGGATGATGATGATAGTTAAATTTATATAAAGGATTATAATATTATAAGAGTATTAGAAATATTTATTCTAACAAACTTTTTGAAACAAAAAATAGTTTTATTAATAATCAAATTAAAAATGCAAGTGACTAAAAATCTATGTGGCTTAAAATAAAAAGTTATATATTAAGAAAACCAAGGAATGAAATCAAAGAAGTTTATTTCGGGAGTAAAATATATTCAAAAGAGGCTGAGATTCTACAAAATTTAATCAATATTTTGTAGATAGTATAAGTGAAATAAATAGTAGTATACCATTTAAGCAATATAGTAATATCATTGAGAACTATCCTTATCAATTTTAATTCCAGTTAATTAGTATTGAAGAATTGAATAAAGTTATAAAATCACTAAATAACAAAAGAGATTTTAATATGATGAATAAGAATATTTTTATTAATTGTTTTGATTTAATTTGAGAAATTTTTTTAACTATTGTTAATGAATCGTTGAAATCCGGTACCTTTTCAGATACTTGGAAAGAAACTATTGTAATTCCCATTCCGAAAGTAGCTGGAACAAAAAATTGTAAAGAGTTTCGTTCTGTGAATATGAACTGTATTGAATCAAAAATATTAGAAAAAATTGTTTTTGAACAATTAAGAAATTATTTTGAGAAAAATAATTTAATCGCTAAATTGTATTCAGGCTTTAGAAGAGGGCACAGTTGTGAATCACTACTTAATCTGGTTATAACTAATTGGAAGGAGGCAGAGGACGATGAGAGGATAATTGTTGCATTATTTCTCGATCTACGCAGATCCTTTGAAACAATAGATAGATCAATTTTATTAAAAAAACTTCAAAGGTATGGTGTTACTGGTACTGAAATAAAATGGTTTGAATCGTATCTACAAAATAGAAAGCAACGTACAAAAGTTAAAGAATGCATTTCAGAAGTAATAGACACAAAGCTTGGAGTGCCTCAAGGATCAGTTCTTGGATTATTTTTGTTCTTAATATAGATCAACGATACTCAGAAATGCATTAAATTTAATGAAATTGCACTCTTCGCAGATGATTCTCTTTTGTATATAATAGGTGAGAATGTAAATGATTGCGTTAATAAAATAAACTTAGATTTACAAAATTTAAATGAATGGTTCCAAATGAATAAACTAAAAATATATATTGATAAAACTAAATGTTTGATCATTAATAGTAAATTAAATAATAACCTTGTTGTTTTAATGAAAACTATATATAATGAATATATAGAAATAGCTATAATGAAAATATAGAAATAGTTAATGAAATAAAATATTTAGGGGTGATTGTTGATAATAATTTAAATTTCAAATCTCATATTGATTACATGTGTAAAAAAATTGCTAAAAAAATTTACTTTTTTTCAAAAATTAGAAAGAATTTCACATTAGGTTGTACTATTAATTTATATAAAGTTATTATAAAACCCCACTTTGAGTTTTGCTCTTCAATAATTTTTTTTTTTTCTTTATTAGTTCAAAAAAGATTAATTCAAGCAGATCTTAGCCGAAGCTGTCTGATCTTACAAATATTGTTTTGAAATTTAATAAAAATAAAAATAATACATTTCTTAATATTTAATAATATTATAAAATTTAAATTTAAATTAAAGTTAAAAAAAAGGAAAAAAATTTAAAATTTATATAAAAACAAAAAAACAAACAAAACAAAATAAAAATATTATTTTAATAAAAAAGAGAAATAATATTTATTTTAAAAAATTATAATAGTTACTACTTATATTCCCAATTTGAAAGCTACAATGCTAATACTGATCTAAAAAATATCCTTTTATTTCTTTCTTAAAAATATAAATGTTATTTATGGTTTTTAATTCTGACGGCAAGTCATTATAAAATTTTAGGCAGTTATAAAGGCAATTATTTTTCTGGTTATTAGTTATAAATAAAATAAATTTATAAAAATTTGATTTATTTCTAGTGTTGTAGTTATGCAAATCTAACATTCTATTTAATATAAAATTGTGTTTAATAAAATTATTTACAATTTTAAAGGTAGTCATATATATATAATTCTTTATTGCAAATCTCATTAAAACTCATATATAAAACTCCGTTACATTGAAAAAGTCATTAAAAGATTCAGCGATTGTTTTCTCATCGGAAATGGTACGATTTTCGACTTCTACTGTTTTAATATTATGTGCTTCAGAATTTGAGTCTTTGTTATATATGATTTGTTTATAGACATTCCAGAGTGGTTTACTACTTTTTGGGTTTCTAGACAATTTTTTATTTTCAAAGATAATAATTTTTGTTTTTTGAATATTCAAGGAAAGACGATGTTTATTAAGACTTTCGTTTATTATTTTGAGATCATTTTCAACTGCAAGTTTTAGCACATTTTCACTACTTTCGGCATATTTCAGAACTGCGTCATCCGCGTATAGTTGTAAGGAGCCTCTTAAATTTAATTTGATTATGTCGTTAATATAAATTTTGAAGAACTCGGGTCCCAATATAGAGACTTGAGGAACCCCTTTTTTCATGACTCTTGAGGTACTATATGCACTACCGACACGAACTACTTGCTGACGATTGCGAAGATATGAATAAAAGAAATTTAATTGATTGTTACTAAAATTCATTAGCTGAAGGTTTTTTAGTAAGATTTCATGATCTACGCAATAGAAAGCCTTTTGCAAATCTAAGAAAATACAAGTAACATATTTTCCGCCATCCGAATTTTTAGAAATGAAATTTGTCAGGCTTAAACATGCAGCAGTTTTGTTAGAGTTAGGCTAAAAACCATATTGCTCCTCGTGAAGTATATTATTATTCCTCAGAAAGTTAGTAAGATGATTTTTTAATCCTATCTCAAACATTTTAGATAGTGCCGTAAGAACAGAGATAGGAGGGTAATTGGAACAAATAGTTTTGTTTCCGTTTTTAAAAGTTGGAGTAATTATAGCTTTTTTTAAGGAGTTAGGGAAACATGCCGTTTCAAAGGAAATATTTATAAATTTAACCAAAATTATAAAATTTTTTGATAAATTTTGTTGAGATCTTATCGTATCCTGTCGCTGCTGCTGATTTCAATGAAAGGATCGTCTTTTTCACCTCCTCTACGTCACATGAATGTAAGTTAAAATTGGAATGTATAGTATAGAAAAAATTATTCATATATATATGATCAATAGAGTCATCTGAGATGTTTATTTTTTCCGTTACATTAATGAAAAAGTCATTAAAAGATTCAGCGATTTCTTTCTCATCGGAAATGGTACGATTTTCGACTTCCACTGTTTTAATATTATGTGCTTCAGAATTTGAGTCTTTGTTATATGTGATTTGTTTATAGACATTCCAGAGTGTTTTACTACTTTTTGGGTTTCTAGACAATTTTTCTGAGAAAAATTTTTTTTTCGCCTCAAGAACTAATTTTTTAACAATATCTCTGGAATCTTCATATAGTTTTTGCACAGTCGAGTCACCCGAATATTTTCTTTTAAATTTAAAGTATGAATCTCTTATTTTAATTTTTTGTAAAATTTCTCTTGTCATCCATTCTTGTTTTTTTTTATCTTTTATTGGTATTGTGACAGTATTAAGCTCAATTAATTCCCTTAACTCCTCCACAAAATTATCAAAATTACTAACAGATTCAAGGTTGGCCCAGATATTCGTATTTTCAAAATTTTCATACATTAAAACATTTTGAAATTATTTAATTTTTCTACTTTTGACTCAACGTCAACACTCACGAAAAACAGCTGGTGGCCAGAGAGACATGTATCACAGATATGCAAATTGTATTTGTATTGATTTAAATCAGATATTAGATGATCAATTATAGTGTTTGAGGATATTCTTGTAGCACATTCAGTTGATAATTTATTATAAATAATATATCCATTATTTATTAGGGTATTGTTGTAGTGTTCTAAATCCCTACAATTAGGTTTAAGTAAATTTATATTGAAATCACCCAAAATAATGGAGCGACTATACTTTTGAGTAATTTCATCAAGTTTATTGATAAAATCTCCAACTCGCGTCCTATGATGTCGATATATTGACATTATATTAAAGCCAAGCTTTGTTAGTTTGACAGTTAAAAAAGTTGAGGAATCAAATTCTTCTTTATGAACAAGAGTACTACTAATCTTTTTGCTGACGTACATGGCTGAGCCGCCATAAGGAATCTCAAGGTTCGAGAAATGCGATTCATACCCAGGTATATTAACAAAAAGATTTTCACCTTCTGTTAACCAGACTTCAGTTAGAGCGATAACATGTACTTCTGAACTATATGACTTAATTAGAATTTGCAAATTATCTAATTTATTACGTAAACTTTGAATATTCACGTATAATATATTAAGATTATTTTTATAATTTATATTATTATTCATATCAGCAAAATATTGTATCCTCAAACCATCTTTGAAATCTGAACGCATCTTTGTATAAATTAAAAAATAAAAAAACAATATACTGTGAACACTGAAAGATTCAGGACAAATTAATGACGTCACGCAAACATGTGTGTATATCACCATTGATAAATCTATTGATAATGATATGAATATGATTAGTTTGTTTTTTATCTCGGTTCGTGCGGAATTACAATAATTGTGCTTAAATAACTTAAAATAATTAAAAGTGTAAAAAATGTTTACTGAAATTGTGCGATAAATGTCATGATAACAAGAATCGGAATAAATTACACAATTGTAGTGAAAAATATACATACAATTTGTAATTTATACATTTTCTTGTACATACAAACAACCATGTGCCATATTACAAAAATGAATGTAAAAATGTTCTTTTTTTTAATAATATGATAATGTGCGTGCGATTTCAAATAATAAAATTGTTTTGATTTAGGTAGTGAAATATAATATTAAATAACCAAATATAGATTAGTGAAATAAACAAAAAGAATTAATATCATTATTGCAGAAAAAATTATAAAAATTGTTAGTATTATAAGGTGTTTAAGGTTATTTAAATTTAAAAGTAAAAATATGTAAAATGAGTATATGTAAATAAGTAAATTGTGAATAAGAAAATTAAATGATACGATGTAATTGAAAAAACATAAATAAATAAAAAAAAAATAAATCAAAAAATAAACTAGTATTTTTGTAGTGTTTCAAATTCGGAATATCAAAAAGAGTAACAATAAAGTTATTAAGAAGTGTAAATAAAAAAAATTTTAACAGAACAAGTGAAAATTATAAGTAATAGCAAGATTACATGTTTATGTTTGCAATGAGAATTGTATGTTACAATTATGAAATTGAGGTTAAGTTTTTTATTTAACATTTTGTGATTTTTTTTTATAAAAAAGAATTTTAATTAGAGATATGGTGTTAAGATTGTTCTGCATTAACAAGTGTACTCTTTTTGATGAATTCAATGTCATTAAAGCTATTAATTCTAAATACCTTTGAATTTTCTTTTTCTTGAAGAAAAATGTTGCTTTCACGAATCCATAAAAATTTAAATCCAAGTAAGTTTTTGATATTCTTTGCCTCATAAAAAAGTCTCGATTGTAGATTCGTAAAGTGATGACAAAAAAAGATTTCTCGGTTGTTGCATCCATGTAAATCTAATTCTGCGGTGAATATATGTTTTCGAATTGTTTTTTTTTTAATAACTCAGCTTTAATTCTTGAAGAGGAAAGTTTAACTAAATACAGAGGATTGTTATTTTTATTATTATTCTTTCCATTTTTAATTAAAAAAATATTTAATATATCTTCCTTTTTTATATCTGCATCAATTTTATTTCCTATTTTCAGAATTGTTTCTTCTGAGTTTATTAGATTGGATGGTAGATCAGCTATTACAATATTATTTTGGTTACTAATTTGTGTTGGTTTATCCACAAGTGATTCCAAGAGATACAATTTATTTTCCAAATTTTTACTTTTATTATTAGTGAGAAGAATTTGTTCTTTTAATTGATTGTTTTCTTCAATCACTTGTTGGTAATGTTTTACAAAATTTTTAATGTGTTTGTGTGTCATCCATTTGTGCTGAGAAAAAAATTTGTGATTTTTGTATAGTACTGGATATACAAAAATCACAATTTTTTTTCTCAACCATTGCTTTCATATATAAGGCTAAACTTTGTAGTGTAAAACTATCAGCATTAATTTCTGGAAGTCTGATGGGTTCAATACTGTATTCCTTACCAAATTCATTAACCTCCTTAATTTTTGAAAAGTAGGCTTGTGGTGATTTAACTTCCTTTTCAATGGTATCCAAATCAATCACTGCATCTTCTTCTGTTATTGTGACATTGGCGTGAGATGGGCATTAGTAGGTAATGGGGCACTTTGACGTGGGCATTTTGTGCGAGAAAGATATAGCAATATCAATGTCAATGAACTCACGACAAAAGTGTTTGAACCTTTAAGGAATGTTGTTGGCGAGTGCGCATAGGAATGTTATTAAGCTTTATTGTCACGACAAAGGTGTTTTAACTTAATGTTGTTGGCGCGTGTGCATAGGAATGTTATTAAGCTTTATGGTCACGATAAAGGTGTTTGAACTTTTAAGGAATGTTGTTGGCGCGTGTGCATAGAGAACAGTTGTTTATTGTGAATAATTGCATAATAGATTGAAATATTTGTTTTTTTTGCATTATGTTAGTTTGAAAGCTTTTTTAACACAAAAATGCAGTTGTTATTTATGAGATAAATAAAATGCAGTTATTGACCTTGATATTGTTTCTTAGTTTAAAGTAATTTAAAGTAAAGGTTGTATGTATAAAATCGTGAAAAAAAGAAAAAAAAAAGTTCTATTAGATTAATTAAAAAGTTGTATTAGAAAGATAAAAAAAGTTGATTTATAAGTACATGTTATTGGAGAACGAAAATTTAAGAAGTGGTGTAGAAAAATGAGGTGTAGTTTTTAGTTTTTTTTTAAAATTATTAATTTAATTTAAAGTAAAAAAAAAAGAAAAAAAAAAGTTGTATTTATTGATTTATAATTACTTTATTTAAATTTAAGAACAAGTATATAGAAAAATGAGGTGCAGTTTTTAGTTTTTTCTTTTTTTTTTGCATTATTAAAATGCTAGTTTGAAAGCTTTTTTAACACCAAAATACAGTAGTTGTTTATAAAATAAATAAATGCAGCTATTGACCTTGATATTGTATCTTAGTTTTATGTATTATGCAAATTTGAGATATGTTATTGAAAATTATAAATGTGCCAAAAAATTTAATAATTGATTGTAAAAATAAAAAAGCAAATTAGTTATATATAATATCGTTTTTACTTACCCAAGAATTGTGATCTTTATCAAAACCTAACCATTTAACAAAAACTTGATTTCCTTTTCTTTTCAATATTTTTTCTACAAGAAAAATGGCAGGATTTTTGACTCGAGTAAGTTCAGTCTCGTAAAAAGAACCTGGAATCGGTGTTTTTGTATAATCAAGTAAGTTGTAAGTAATTGGGTCTGTGCGTTTTACTTCTTTAATTGTAAATAATTCTGTTGACCAGTTTGGTTGATAACCTTTTGCAAAGTTTCCTTTATATTTACTTATGCGTACATAATCTCCAACTTTGTATTTTGCTTTCTGATAAAATTTCGGTTGCATGTAAATGTTCTTCAAAATATATTTCCGTCTATAGGGCGCGTCATACTAACATTGATTCTTTCAGGGATAAAATAGATGAGTTTACAACGAGATTTAAAAATTCATGGATGTTTGGGGATTTTAACATTAATCTACTAGATAAAAAAACAGAGATGCAGTCAATTATAGAAACACTCTATTAAGTAATGGTTTTATAATAGGGAATGAAATTTCAGAAACTTTTGCTACTAAGATAGTTAGTACATAAAAAACTATAATTGATCATTTCGTTACTGATAATCTCAAATATTCATATGACCTTTATATTATGGATTCTTCTTTATCTGACCACCAAATGATGCTATGTAGTATTAATTTAAACCCGATTAGAGAAAATTCGAAAAACTTTATTACAGTTCTGAATTATGGCAGGTTGTCTAATGACTCGTTCTGGCAAAATATTGATTCTTTTTATACCTTTGACACCTTTGTAAAGAATCTTACAGCACTAATTAATAAACATACAACTAGTAAACTAGCTAATGATAAACCCAAAAAAAGTGTTTGGATGGATGATGAAATTCTCAAGATGATGAAAATCAGGGACTCCTTTATGAAGTATAAAGGGAAATATCCCGACGATGCTTATATCTCCCAGTTATATACCTCCTAACGGAACAAAGTCAAATCCTTAATATTAAATGCTAAAGTAAAGTACTGCAGTGAAGAGATAGCCAAAAATCCAAGTGACGGTAAAAAATTATGGGAGTTATATAAAAAGGTTATGCTTAATACAAACTCCGTTAATGCAGAAAACAAAATCAAAATCTTGGAGCACAATAAAAAAGTTATCTCTGACGAGAAGGGTATTTCCGAATATTTCATACCGGTATTCCGGTATTTCAAATGATATTGTGGATGTAAGCTATTTCAATAAATTTACTTATAGCATCCGTCATCCTTTCGAACTCTACAACACCCCTTCCACCCCTTCAGGCTCTACAACACCTGAAGGGGTGGAAGATGTGATATTATCGCTTAAACCATATTCAGCAACCGGTTATGACAAAATCTCCTCCAAATTTGTAAAATAATTCTCCAGCCAACTTATTCCAATTTTAGTTAAATTTATTAATATATCTTTTGAAACATTTACCTTTCCGGAATCTTTCAAAACAGCTGTAATTACACCGATTTACAAAAAAGATAACAAGTGTGACCCAACCAACTACATACCAATATTTTAGAGCACTTTCTCTAAAATATTTGAAAAAGTTATAGAAAACAGGTTGATTTCTTTTCTTATAAAAAATGGTATTTTATATTTAGGACAATTTTGAGAATTTGGTTACTGATTTTATATCTAGGAGCATGGACGAGGGAAAATATACCGCATGTACATTTATCGATTTCCAGAAAGCGTTTGACTGCGTGGATTATGATATCCTGCTTCTTAAATTACAAAACATGGGGTTTTCTCAGTAGTCAATTAATTTTTTCAAAAGCTATTTAGCTGGTCGGTCTCAAAGGGTGAAACTAGGGATTACCCTCAGCGATACTAAACTAAGCCGTACAGGGGTGCCTTAGAGTCTATTTTGGGAGCTGATTTATTTAATATATTCATTAATGATTTGGCACGACTTAATCTTAAAGGCACTTTACAATTGTATGCAGATGATGCTGCAATTAAATACTCGGAAAATAGTGAGCCTGAATTGAAATTGGCAATTTTGAATGACCTAGAGACAGTTGGGGAATGGATAAAAAAAAATCGGTTAGCTATAAACTTAAAAAAAAACAAAGATATTGGTGTTTGAAAATAAAACCCTTGTTGACAATACTTTCTTATACAGCAGTCACATAATACAAAGTGTAAAGAACTTTAATTATTTAGGCCTAATGATTGATAGTACTTTTAAATGGATTGATCATATCCATTTCATTTGCAAAAAAATCTCTCCGTATATTTTTATTTTAAATAGATTAATAAAATGTTTAGACAATAAGGCATTATTTATTATTTTCACTTCTTATATTAATTCTAATATAATTTATTTAAATCCCATTTGGAGTGCAGCCGCAAAAACCCATCTAAAAAGACTCGACATTCTACATAAAAAAGCCATAAAAGTAATTCACAATTACCCGATACTACACCCGACCATTCAGTTATACTCCGCACAATATCCAAGCCTTGATTTCATCTGAAAAAAAGAAAAATATTTTTTCTAGCTTTCAAGATTATAAATAATCTAATTAAACACAATTTCAATTAAATTAAATTTTTATCTTACACTCTTCAGAACTGAAAAACAAAAATTAAATTGTTTGTACGTTTGTCTAAAATTTTTCATGAATTGCCAGGCAATTTAAAATCAGAATTAAGTTTTAGTCTCAGTAGGTAATCCTGCACTTGGGGATGGCAAAAAATCATGCCATATCGCACCGAAGACCACGCCCACTGACCTATATATTGATTGATGGGTTTAATGTAGGTTATTCTTGGTTAGTAGGTCAAAAACATGTTTTGTTTGTTTTGGTTTAGGTTATAAGCATGGGTTGTTAACTTATAAGTTGCAAGTGGTTGTATAGTAGGAAACGAAGGTTGTTGGTACTGTAGAAGTTGTTAGGCAAGATTAATGAACTGAACAAGTTTAGGTTATAAGCATGGGTTGTTAACTTATAAGTTGCAAGTGGTTGTATAGTAGGAAATGAAGGTTGTTGGTACTGTAGAAGTTGTTAGGTAAGGTTAATGAACTGAAGAAGTTTAGGTTAGAAGCATGGGTTGTTAACTTATAAGTTGCAAGTGGTTGTATAGTAGGAAATGAAGGTTGTTGGTAATGTAGAAGTTGTTAGGCAAGGTTAATGAACTGAACAAGTTTAGGATATTTAGGTTTTTCAATAAATTCATTGATACTTTGTAATAGGATATCATACAAATAGAAAGATGATTTTTTTCAGGTCAAATCAAGTTTATTTTTTTAAATTGTGCAAAATCGCATGCTTAATAAAATATACCTACATACGTAAAAGGAGATAAAAGAAACGAAAAAAACTTGTTTTTATTATTTACTAAGAAAAATATTCATAGGTACTTTTGAATACCAAGATGTAAATAATAAAAATAAAAACAAAACGTAAACAAGAAGTAGGTACAAAGTGTATTTTTGTTTATTAAAGAAGATCAATAATTGTTGTAAGTTGTTATTATAGTTTTAAAACTGCAAAATAAAAAAAAATAAAAATTATGGAATTATAGGTGCATCTGTTATGTAAGATTTTTTCTGTTCTATAATAACATTGAGAAAATAACCAGAAATCTTTGATTTACTTGGTTTTGTTATTATTGCGTTACATTCTATACTGTAAGTAATCAAAAAGGCAAGTTAATTGCTTTTGGTATCTATTTGAAAACAAAAATAAAACAAATTTATTTATATGTTTGAAATAATTTTGTATTTGAAAATATTTTACAGAAATCTGTGTTGGAAAATTTTTTTACGATGATCAGATGTTAAGATTTTAGAAATAGCGAGATCAACTTTTTTATACGTCGTTGAAATCTACTTCTATCACGTGCGTATTCTTCCCAATGACCTTTCTTTGCTGATCTGTAAGCATAGACCCATACATGCATAACGCGATTTTTTGTTTTATGTTGAAGTAAACTTTTTTTTTGTTATTTAAATTCATATTGTGCAAGTATGAAAATTAAAGGTCTTAATCTAACATTTTTTCTTTTAAAAGATGCATATATACATTAAAACAATTTTTAACTGCACATCTGAAACTCTTGTTTGATAAGTGTATAGGACAATTTGAATTAAAGTTTTCAATCTTTTGTAATGATGGCAAGTCTCTGCTTAGATCTTCTATTTTAACACTGTCAATGTACTTTTGAAGGAAAAGGTTTTTTTGTTCTCCTTTAACATAAATTTTTTCCGCTGACTCTAAATAGTATTTTAATATACATTTTACATCTAAATATTCAACTAAACCGTTATGCAATTTAAGTTCATTTATTTTATTTTCGCAATACTGGTTATTATATTTCACATCTTGATTAAGCTCTTCTGCGGGGTACGGTGCTTTGAAATGATACACAGTTGGAATTAAACTTCCTTTTTTAAGTATGGCTAACTCTTTTAGGAAATATTGTTTTTCATTTCCTTGCAAAAATTGTAGGTCAACTATAAAAACTTGTTTAACCATGTCGAAGGTTTGTAAAAGAATGTTCAATGAAATAACTAAATTTACATTTATATTCATTTCGAAAAAGAGCTGTTCTTATAAGTATAGGTTAGCAGTGATTGTTTTAACTAATACAACTATGTTGTTTCACCCATTTACAATTATGGTGGCGGGGCCATCCTGCTGTGGTAAAACCACATTTATTCGTAATTTAATAAAATATAAAGAAGAAAATATACTACCACATATTAATAGAATTATTTGGTGTAATCCAGACAAAAATGCTGTTCCACTATATATGAAAGATGTTGAATATAGTAACACTATTCCAGGTTTTATTGATAATCAAGAACCTTTGTTAGTTATTATCGATGATATGATGTTAAGTTCTCATGATAAGTTTGTATGTGATTTATTTACTAGAGGATCACATCATAGAAATTTATCTGTAATATTTGTAACACAAAATGTTTTTCACCAGAATAAATATTCAAGAGATATTTCACTCAACTGTAAATATTTAGTACTTTTCAAAAATCTAAGAGATAAATCGCAGATATTACCTCTAGCTTGCCAAATATATCCCAAGCAAATTAAAGCATTTGAAAAAGTATATAATGATGTGACGTCAGTCCCATATGGCTATATATTAATAGATCTTACTCAAGACGTTAATGATATATTTCGATTAAGAAGTGATATAATTTGGGGAGGAGTATGAAACGTTTGAAGACCAATCGTCACATATTGCACCTATTAAAAACCTCTAAACTAAAATTGCAGAAAATCATTATAAAACACTGTGACCCTGAAGTAATTTAAACAATTTGTGAAATAGCATTAAATATTTTAAAAGGTAGGTAATTGTAGTCTGAGTAAAAAGGCAACAAGTCAATTACGAAAGTATAAAAAAAAATTAACATCACTTATTATAAGAAAATCTATAAATAGCAAAAGAAAAATTATTATTCAACGTGGTGGATTTTTACCTACACTTCTTGGTGCAATACTATCAGGGATAATCGGAAATTTTATAAAATGAATAATACAACATTTAATAAAATGATAATTTTAAAACCTGAGATTTATGAAAGAATGAAGCAAAATGCAGACATTGAACTCAATGAATTGCATAAAAATATGAAAAAAATATTGTTAAATAAACATCTCACGGATACTCAAAAATGGTATTTATACAGACAAAATTTATTTAAAATAAGAAACAAAAAACGACAACTTCCTAGAAATAAAGAGGAGAAAATAAAAATTACGGAAACAAAAGGTACTCAAACTCGTGCAAAACCAATGTATATAGATGCGGAAACTCAATCGCATTTTCCTGTAATGTTGGAAAATGCGATTGAGTTTCCGCATCGCAATGTTGGAATACAATACACCTAATATTTCGCAATGTTGGAATACAAGTTGTTCCTGAAGAAAAAGAAGTAAATGAAAAAGAAGCTGATGACGAAGTATTTGATGATGAAATCCAGGAAAATGTTTTAACAAAAGCATTGTCTGCTGCTTCAGTTGGAGAACGTCTTAGAAAAAGAAAATCAATTAGAAATCATTATAACTGTTTCTTTAGATAGCCCAAGCCCACCAACGAAAAAAGAAAAAACTATAAATAGCAAGGAGTTGAATAATTCATCAAGACGTGTTTTAGGGTCAGCAGTAGGTAATACTCAAACAGAACTTAATTTTCCAATTCGTAAGAATAAATCCGCAAGCTCATGGACAACATACAAGAAAATGATGAATTTTATGTCACTTTACTCATTCATCTATGAACTATTATCCAGAAAATTCATTATCATCTTTTATAAAATGAATAAATACATGTGTGATTCAAGGTGGAAAGTCGGTATTTCAGAAATGTATGTTAATGATTTCGTTCCAAATGTGTATGGTGAAGAATGGGAAAAAAGTACTCAAATATTTATTAAAGGTATGCAGAAAGATATGATAGGAGTTGGAACATCATATATTCCATACATAGAAAAACAAATGATATGCGACTGGAAAGTTTTTCTACTACCAACACTAATTCAAAATATACACCCACTTAATAGGCTTACAAGAAAAGAAGTTGAACGACAGTTGATTTGGAGAATTTTTAATTTTATAAACGATGAAGTTCATTATACACAACCAACAAAAGCTGCGGAGATGCATAAAAATGTAAGTTACACCACAATATGTGTTACTAAGCCTAAAATAGATATAAAAAAAAAAATAAGAGCAAATTACGCTTATACCCTCGAAGGACTTTTGACAACATGTTTCAATCAAGTATCTTTTAAAGTTACAGATTTTAAAAAATATAAATCACGTGTAATAGAAGCTTTCAAAACTTTTATAGATAGTGTACAATTGATTCCCATTAGTAAACTAGATATGTTTCTTATATATACAGACATAATTGAACCGCAAAAAATAGGTGATATAGATGTAAGGTGTTTAAGATCTGTTAACATACAAAATTCTTTCACTAATACTGTAAAAGAATTCAATAATATTTAATATTGCAATGTGGAGAAATCATTTAATAACATTTCATTACTTTATGTGATAAATATGGATACAAAATAAACTTTTCCAATAGTTCAATTCCAACAAAAATTGTATTACATTTAAAAAAAAAATAAATAAAAGCGATTTTACAAAACTATATATTATTTTATTTTATTCATTATGGAGAGAGCGTACTACTAATATTATTTAGTTCAATCAGGAAAAGGTCTTGAGGATATTGGTCCTTTGCTACACTCAATTGTACCTTACCAAAGGAGACGAGGGTTAGGGAGCTTTTTCGGTGGTCTTTTTAGATATTTAAAACCAATATTTACGTCTGGAGCTAATATATTAAAAAGAGAGGTCATTAACTCTGGTATTAATACATTATCTGATATTGCCACAGGTGCAAATGTAAAAGAAGTGGTTCAAGATCGAAGTAAAGAGATAATGAAAAATGTAAGACGAGGTGCAGTTCGGAAACTCAATGAAATGTATGGACAAGGCAAAAGAAAACGAAGAAAACCTATAAAAAGACCTCTCATTAATAATTTAAATTATTTTACGTCGAAGCGACGCAAAGATAATAACAAAAACAAACAAAAAGATATTTTTGAGTAATTATGAGCTTGATATTTTTAAAACACAGCCTATTCAGTTAAGTATTTTACGATCTGAAGAAGCTTCCTATAACCCTATTGCTTCTTTAGATAATCCATCAGTCATAGAATTTGTTTCACTAGGGCACGCTGATACATATAGAGACTTGTCTTCGACATATCTAAAATTAAAAGTACAAATTTTAAAAAAAGATGGAACTCAATGGAATAAAGATAAAAAAACTGATGAAACACCTATACAACAACCAAGTGTGGTTAATAATATGTTACATTCATTAATAAAACAATGCAATGTTCAACTAAATGGAAAGAATATATCTCCATCAGATGGCAATTATTATCATTACAGAGCTTATATTGAATCATTGTTAAATTATGGTATGGATGGCGCTACAACGCATTTGGAGTGTGGTGGATGGATGCTAGATAAGCCAAATATAGCAAAAGCAGATAATAGTGGTTCAAAAGAACGTCAAAAATTACACCAAAATAGCAATGTAGTGGAACTTATGGGGAAACTACATTTAGATATGTTTAACCAACCTACACTTCTCATAAACAATGTCGATGTTTGAGTTATCCTAACATTAGAAAAACCAGATTTTTACCTCTTTGCAGATGAAACTGATGAATCTCAACTGAAAATTTTAGAAGCCACTTTATTTATGAGAAATGTAACAATTAATCATAGTGTGCTATTAGATAATGTTTTTATTGGACAGTTGCCAAACACAATCATTTTTTGCATGACAGAAAATACAGGTTATTCTGGAAAAAGGTCAAAAAACACATACAATCTTGATATTTCACAATTTGTGTTAAAGGTAAATGGTGTTCAAATACCTAATTCAGCAATTAAAACCAGTTTTTCAGATGAAAATAATTGCTGTACAAGAGCATACAGTACACTTTTTTCAGGAACTGGAATTTACCATAATTATAAAGGTCATCAGATAACAAAAACCATGTTTAGTAATGGGTTTTTCATTCTCGCTTTTGATTTAACTCCAGATGCATCAAGAAATGAAGTGTGTCAAGGTCTACTAAATCAAGGTAAAGTTAGAATTGAGGCAAGGCTATCAAAACCACTTACATCTACACTGACTGCTATTGTTTATAGAGAATTTGATGCAAGTTTACAAATTGATAAAAACCGAAATATATTCTCAAACCTATAAATATCATACATAAAAGTAAATTTGAATATTTGACAAAATGTCACTGTCTTGTGCACTTCTGGATGTAACATTTTGTAGTGATGATAATAATACCTTGTTTTCGAAAGATATTTGTATAGTTGGTTTTAAAGAACCTTGTAAAAAGTTTGTAAAAGAGCTCAAGTATAAATTTCCAACTAGGGATTTTATAAATGATAATTTTGATAGTTACTCTTTTGGAGCTGTGTACAACGTTAAAATAAATAAAGAGCTCTGTCAAATACTAGAAAAATTTGATGTTATTATAACAAATAAAAAAATCAAAAAAGAGTTTTTATCAAATTATATTAAAGAAACAACTAAGGTATATGACTTGAGTCAATTTGATTGATGAATACCCTAGAGGTAAGTGACGTATTAAGATGTAACAAACACACACGTACATTTTTTAAAGAAGTTTTTGCTCTGGATCCCCAGAATAATTGAAAAACAAACTTTTTTAATTGTAAACACTGATAAATCAAAAGATCCGGGAACCCATTGGTTAGCTATTTTTAAGCCAAAGAATGGCTGTGTTGAATATTTTGATTCGTTTGGTAGAAAACCAGATAAATTAGAATTTTTAAGTTACTTAAAAAACCAATGTATAATTTTTAATAAGAAACAGTTACACAGTAACTATTCAGATGTCTGTGGGCAATATTGTTGTATTTATACGTGGTATAGATGTTGCGGTTATAGTATGAACGCTTTTTTAAAAAAATTTAATAAAGGAAATCAACTAGAAAATGATAAGTATATTTTAAGTACCTTTCAAAATGTATTTGGAAAATATAACTCATTACAAATTTGTGTTCCTAAAACGTATAAATAATAAAAACAATATAAACAGGTTTTAGTAAAATTAAAGGAATGGAAGCACCAGGTCAGAACACAAATTTATTGCTAAGTTACACATATTTTCTCAATAAGAGTCATACATTAAAAATTGCTGTTGGATTTGACTGTGAGTCATTTGAAGCCTCAAGTATAATTCACCGTATTGGTAAAAAGTCAGTTGTCTTAAAATATCAAGAATGGTATAAATTTTATTACGAATTTAACAAAAAACTCGATAAGCTGATAATAAAAGATATAAAACAGAACTTTCATCATGGGCTAAAATCAGCGAACAGGCAAAGTATAAGTATTAACAAAGAAGAAGCAAAGCAGTTTTATAATTTAAGCGATTTTCTTCACGCAGTGATGACCTATTATAAATTTGCTGAGTTAAATGTAAAAGACTATGTTCGGGAATATCTAAATTTATGTGTCGAACAACAAGTATTTAGGTTAGAAAGAGAAATTTATGTACCAATACAACGTTTTAATGTACAATGTAATTATTCAAGGTTATTTTTTGAAATTCCTGTAATTTTAAAGGAACAAATCTCTAATATACTACATAAAACAAACAAAATCACAACAAATAATATAAAAATTTTTATTTTTATTTATATGTTTTAGATAGACAAATATTTTTCTGTACACCTTTCATTAAAATAATAAATCATTGAAATAATCAAGATCTCCCTGCTGATTATTTATGTCCCAAATTTCATTAAATGGAGCTGCTTCCTCATCTTCGCCAATTTCTTCTTCCACTTCTTCTTCTTCGTCTTCTAATTCAACTATCTGGAACGGTGGTATAAATTCCTCAGTTTCTGCTAAATCTTCGTCGTCCATGGTGGACGTAATTTCATTTTCTTGTATTTGACCTTGTGTATTTACATCATCTACAGTTTTTTTAAATGGAAATGATGTGGAATCAGGCAGCATTTCAGTGAGTTGTTGAGCAGTCAGAGTGAAAATGAATTAAATTTGAAAATAAAAGTTGAGTTATATACTCATGTAGAAAAGTATAAAAACAAATTAAACTCAATTAGATGATTAGTTTAAACCATGCTTTGGTCTATCATTTTATGTATAATAATTATTATAACATTACTTTTAACATTTTTAAAACAAAATGTCAAGAGCTCAAATAGTGACTGAAATTCACAGACAGGTAAGACGTAAATTTCTTAGAAGAAAATTCAAACAGAAAGGTCTAAATGACACGTGGCAAATCGATTTAGTCGAAATGATACCTTATGGAAAATTTAATAATGGTTATAAATATATTCTGACGATCATTGATACTTTTTCCAAATATGCCTATGCTGAACCTGTGAAAACAAAAAATGCTGAAAATGTTTTAAATGCCTTAAAAACAATTATTATTAGAGCTAAAGTTATATCAAAAATATTGACTCTGATCAAGGCAAGGAATTTTTTAATTTACAATTTCAAAATTATATGAAAGAAAAATCAATCAATCATTATCACACATTTAGCGAATTAAAAGCATCAATTGTTGAACGATTTAACCGTACATTGAAAAATTCTATGTGGAAAAAATTTAGTTTAAACGGGAATTATAAATGGTTACCTATTATACAATCATTAATAAAAGAATATAATTCAACAAAACATAGCACAACAAAACTTCCTCCTGAAAAAATTACAAAGAAAAACGAAAAAAATATACTGCAGAATGCATATACTGAGCCTAAAATTTTTCAAAAAACTAAATATAAAACTGGAAATTTTGTAAGAATAAGTAAGAATAAAGGTCATTTCGAAAAAGGTTATCAACCGAATTGGTCAACTGAAGTATTTAAGATTGATAAAATCAATAATACTTATCCTGTTACATATCAATTATCGGACTATACTGATACGCCAATTTCTGGGGGTTTTTATCAAGCTGAGCTTACACCTGTAAAATACCCAGATACTTATCTAGTAGAAAAAATTCTGAAAAAGCAAGGAAATAGAGTTTTTGTTAAATGGCTAGGTTTTGATGACACACATAATACTTGGATAAATTCAACAAATATTGTTTAATATCTGTAAAATAAAACTCTAATAAACACCTGAAAATAAAACTTGAAAACATCTGAAAAATAAAATAAAATCTTAACGTCTGAAAAATCAAATAAAATCTTAACATCTGAAAAATGAAAATAAAATTAAAACAGTAGAAAATTTCTTTGAAATAAAATTTTTTTATTCTATATAAAATTAGTCTAAAACTATTACTGATTTGTGGCGAATTCAAAATCACCACGTTCTTCTTTTAAATTTTATTGGCTTTCCTCATTTATGAGGAAATATTCATTTTATTCGATTTCCTCATGGAAATCATTATCTTCAAATACCCCAACTTTTTGATGCGGCATAAATATAATATTATTTAGGGTCTCGAAGACCCATTTTTTACCGTAAACGGTGTTTAACTTTTTAATTTTATTTATTTTATAGAGCCTACTTGGCTCCATATCTTTAACTTTTAAAAATTTAAAAAAATTTTTTTTTTTTAAATTTAATAATTCCAGCAGTTTCCTTTTTCTGATGGGATTTGATGTTGCCTTGCTCTGATAATCTTGTTGTTGCTGTAGTTGCTGTTGTTGCTGTTGATGTTGCTGTTGTTCCGGTTGTTGCTGTTGTTGTGGTTGTTGCTGTTGTTGTTGATGATGATGCTGTTGATGTAGTTGTTGTTGTTGTTGTTGATGAAGATGAGTAGAAGCGTCTTCTTCATTTTTCGGCTTTCTCCTTTTTGCAGGAAGACGCACTGCTGTACTAGAAGTAGCAGTTGTAGCAGTTCCAGCCTCTTCTGTAGTCATGAAGCCATATCTTGTGCCATATCTTGCTTGTTTGAAATTAAACTGATATTTTTTCTATAAAATCCCGATATATTTATACTAATTAAAATGTATTGAAGATAAATTTAGATTGCTTTTTGTTTTTCAATTCTTTCTATTTTAAGATAGTATGAAGATGGGATTCTAGTTAAACAACTATAATTTATTAAAGCGACCTTTGATTACAATGTAATTGTTCATTTAACAGAGTGAATCTGCATTAAAAATTTAATATTATTCTGTTATTCAAGCATTTAACATCTAAAATTCGTATAAAGAAAATGTCGAAAAAAATTATTTTACAAAAGTTTCTTACTGAAACTATAACACCTTATATAATCGAAAGTGAAAATTCGACATTTGTTAAACGGTTTAATATGAACGGGCACAAAATAAAATTTGTAATTAAATCCGTACCTGACAATAGAGAACCAATTAGCTGGATTAAGGATGCTATACATCAAATAATCAACATGCTGTGAAAGATGTGAATTCCACGGATAAGATTGGGTTAACATTTTGTGGAGAGAGCTTTGAACATCAAGGTCCTGCGTATCTCAGTTTTAGATCCGCTCATGAACTAAAATTTAGCGACGTTTGGGATGTAATTTCTAATGTTTTCCAAAGTAATTCTGAAGGTAGTTATTTATAATACATTTTTGGCTTCATTTATTATAAACTATTTTTATTTTACGTCTACAGGTTTAAGTACAGACACTTTTTGTTCAACAGTTACCCATGTTAAATTACCCGTTGGTAGAGGTAGAAGTAATAAATATTCAAATTTTGTTGAGGAATGCTTAAAAAGGAGAGGAATAATAGCAATAAAAAATAGCGATAATTTATGTTTACCGCGTGCACTTGTTGTTTCAATAGCTAAAATTGAAAAATTTAATGAGAATGAAAAAATTCTAAAAAATATAGGAAAACTTCAAACTTTAACAGCTTTAAAATTATTAGAAAAATCAAAAATAACAATTCCATCTGAAGGTTGCGGAATTCGTGAATTGAATCAATTTCAAAAATTTTTACACAAACACAAGATTGTTGTATATAAATATGGAACAAGGGGTGCAGAAATAATATTTGAAGGATTGAATAATGGGGAAAAAATTAACTTGTTATATCATAATAATCATTACAATGTAATAACCTCACTAACACCTGCTTTTTGCACAGCATTTTATTGTGAAGAATGTCATATTCCGTATTCTAAGAAAAATTAACATAGATGTTTGAAAAGTTGCCCTTGCTGTCAAAACTCACCAGCTTGTTCAGTTAATGTTAAAAATATTTTATGTATGCAGTGTAATCGAACATTTCGTGGTCAAACATGTTTTGAAAGCCATAAGGCTTCCACTTCAAAAAATAGAAGCATCTGTGAAGAAATTAGAAAATGCAAAATATTTTATAAGTTCATATGTACTTAGAACAAAATATAGAATATAGAGAAACAACTCATATCCTAAAATAGGTAACATATTTTTCTTATTTTTATTTTACACCTTAAAGCTATAATAACAACTTTTAACAATTATCAATCTTCTTTATAAGCCAAACTACACTTTGTATTTCTTGTTTTCCTTTTGTTTTTATTTTTATTATTTACATCTTGGTATTCAAAAGTACCTATGAATATTTTTCTTATTAAATAATAAAAACAAGTTTTTTTCGTTTCTTTTATATCTCCTTTTACGTATGTAGGTATATTTTATTAAGCATGCGATTTTGCGCAATTTAAAAAAATAAACTTGATTTGACCTGAAAAAAATCATCTTTCTATTTGTATGATATCCTATTACAAAGTATCAATGAATTTATTTAAAAACCTAAATATCCTAAACTTGTTCAGTTCATTAATCTTGCCTAACAACTTCTACAGTACCAACAACCTTCATTTCCTACTATACAACCACTTGCAACTTATAAGTTAACAACCCATGCTTATAACCTAAATCAAAACAAACAAAACAAGTTTTTGACCTACTAACCAAGAATAACCTACATTAAACCCATCAATCAAAATATAGGTCAGTGGGCGTGGTCTTCGGTGCGATATGGCATGATTTTTTCCCATCCCCAAGTGCAGGATTGCCTACTAGTCTCTTTAAAAAAAAATTATTTTGTTTTTGGAAACTGCTGATAATATGTAATGGGCATTGGGCATGATTATTACCTCTTATTATTTTATTTTATTTCATTTATTTTTTCTCTTTTCATTTCTTTTATGTTCTTTTGGTTCTTGTTTCTTTGTCTTTATTTTTTCTTTGGTTTATATTTTGGTTTATATTTTTATTTGTCTTTGGTTTATATTTTTATTTTTATAGGTTTTGTTTATTATGTGGTTTTTTTTTTTATTGGATCAATGTGTAAAGGTTTGCAATAGAATTATACCTTATTTAGAATAAAAGAAAAATAATATATGTAAATAGTATTATACGAATAATTTGTCAAAAAAAAAACATTTTTAATAATCTATAAGACCAGTCAGCATATGCTACGGTCGTAACAAAATTATACACCAAATGTATGAAATATACTGTTTTATTAATTAAAATTGTATAAAAATTAAATTTAATTTGACTTGAATTTTGTATAAGATTTTCATACTTCATATAATAAAGAAAAAAAAAAAATATATGAAACGATTGAAGAAAAACCTACACATGTTACATGTACTAGGAAATTGCAACAAGAAGAAATTTCGTGAAAATATTCTTAAATATTGTGATGATGATATTATAAAAACTATTGCCGAAATTGCAATCAATATATTAAATGGAAATAATAAAATATCACCAGCACGAAAAGCAAAATTAAAAAAATATAAAAAAATTAGGAGTTCTAGCCTGTGCTAAGAAAAGTATAAAAGATAAACGAAAAATATTAATTCAACATGGAGGATTTTTACCTACATTAATTGGTACTATATTATCTGGTGTAATAGGAAAACTTCTCAGTAAGACATAATGCAGCGAATGAATGTTATGTCATCAGAAATATTTTCAAAATTTAGCAAATTATTTCAATATGATAAAAACTTGGATTTATTGGATCAAAAAATGGAAAAAGTTTTATATGATAAAAAATTAAAACCATTGCAAAAATGGTACTTATATCGTCAAAACCTTCTCAAATATGGAATTAACAATAAATTTTGTTTTCAGTTACTATCCAACAAAAATTGTATTACATTTTAAAAAGTATTGATTGCCCAAAAACAATATAAATATTACTACTCTAATATGATATCCTATCAATCATTGAAAGAGCTTACGTGAGATATTATTCCTCTCAAGTAGTTGGAGGAATCAATGATATTGGGCCTTTATTACAATTTTATCCAGCTATACAAAAAGGTCGTGGTTTTGGAAATATATTCGGAGATTTAATTCGTTACTTAAAGCGAGTTTTTACATCAGGTTGGGACTTAATTAAAAAAGAGGCGGTAAACACGAGTAAAAATATTTTTAATGGTATAGCATCTGGTGCAAACATAAAAGAGGCTGTAATTGATCAAAGCAAAGGCGGTATAAAAAATTTACGTAAATCAGTAGTTAACCAGCTGCATTTGATGCATGGTGGAAGACGAAGAGCTATAAAAAGACGAGCAGATTCTAAAAAGACACATTTGAAGTCGAAACGACGAAAAAAGCAAAGTAAAACCTCCGATTCAATTAAAAATGGAATGTATGAAATCTGAACTTGATCTTTTTTCATCATTACCTGTACAAACAAGTATTTTACGTTCCGAAGAGGTAGCATACAATCCTTTAGCTTCTTTAGACGCATCGCCGTCAACCATTGAATTTGTTTCGCTTGGGAATGGAGATACATATCGAGATTTATCCAGTACCTACATAAAGTTTAAAGTTCAAATATTAAAAATAGATGGATCATTTTGGAATGTAAACGATAAAATAGGTACCGGAACTGAAGCAAAGGCAACTCCGCAGCCCAGTGTTGTAAATAATTTATTACACTCTTTTATCAAACAATGTAATGCAACTCTAATCGGAAAAAACATCACTCCTTCAGATTTCTTATACCATTATAAAGCATTCATAACTACTTTACTAAATTATGGTACAGATTTCAGTCAAACACATCTGGAAGCATCTGATTTCAACAATTCTGGTTCTAAATCAAGACAAAAATAATACAGCAATTCTGCAATAGTAGAATTAATGGGAAAATTACATGTATCTAGATTTCTTCAATACTTACAAATTACTTTTAAATAATGTTGACATTCGAATTGCTGTAGCATTAGAGAAACAAGAGTTTTATATTTTCTTTAACGATAACGATGAAAGTTATGGCAAAAAGAACTCTTTGCTAAAAGAACTCTTTGACTCTTTTGGTTTATAAAAACCACCAATTTAACACATTATAATGCACTCTCACAGTAAGTGTGTCAATTGCCTGGTACACCTCTTGTTCCTCTTTTCCTGCGGCAATTAAATTGTTTAAAAAAGACTAAAAAAAAAATCATATAAAATTTATATTTTTATTAAAAATAGTTTATATATTAAATTTTAATTAATAAGTTTTACTTACCATAGTTAATATATTACCAATTATTGAAAAGAATGTGAAGAAATTATAAATTTATAACCCTTATATATGTTTTAAGCAATGATATTAATTTTCCCCACCTCAATTTAAAAATAAAATTACAATACTGAATTTTAAATTAAATTTTAATCATTAACAATATCAGAAATACTCGTAACTAAGTTTTTTTTTTTTTTTTTTTATGAAGAATTTGCAACTTTGTAAAAATATAAATAAATTTTTTAATACAATAGCTAAGTGGTATTGTTCAGAAAAATTTAAATTCAATTATTACAAATATTTGTGCATTCGTATGGATATTCAAAATATTAAATTTTATTGCCCCTGGTTAAAAAAGGATGTCACTATTCCCGAATTAAGGAAAAATTGTAGATGGCTAGGAAAAAAGAAAGGTTCAGATGGAAAAAATTTTATAATCTTTTAAATATCGCCGAAACTGTTGAAGCTCTGGTATCCCACACCCGTTTTCTGGTATATCTACTCCAGCATTGTTGATGAGATCTGTGGTCATTTTTGATTGTAATTTACCGGCGTTTTTCTTGATCTTAGTATATTCTGAATCTTTTTTTATATGGGCTTTAGCCACTATAAGTGCTCGTGGAAGGCACAGGTTATCCTTGTTTCTAATTCTGATGATGCCTTTACGTTTTGCGTATTCCTCCGTAAAGGAATTATAATTCCTACCACGTTTCCCATGACCTTGAGGTAAACGCACAGTAGTTATCCCCAGGCAAAAAGTATCAGTACTCAATCCTGTAAATTATAATATACCTAAATATAGTTACTAAAAATATATATTTATGTTTAATACACTTACCTTCGGAATTACTTTGGAAAATTTTACTTATCATTTCCCAAATATCCTCAAATTTAACTTCAGCAGCGTCTCTGAAATTTATCCAACCAGGACCCCGCTCTTCAAAACTTTTTCCACAAAAGGTTATACCCACTTTATCTGTGGGTAAAATGTATTTGGTGCCATATGTTATTACTTCATTTATAGCCTCCTTTATCCAGGCTATTGGCTCTGCATTCTCTGCCATCTGTTTTAGTTGAAACTCCATTTTCCTTCCTCTTGCATTAAATCTTTTAATGTTGGTAATTTGATCCTTAATAATATTGTAGTGGCGTTCAATTCGCTCTTGGAAGTCGAAGCGCGGCTATACTTTTATATTTTTGAAGTAATATTTTCTTAGACATTCTTTACTTCTTTTTGGTTTGATAGTTAGTCAACAAATTGTTATTGGAAATGAGTTTATTCTGAATATATATTCACAGGTAAAGCACAAAATTTTGAGTTGGAATACTTTAAAAAATAAATAATGAATTTTAAATGTTTAAGTAATTTATAATTAATTTCAAATAAAAACATTCCTATTAATTAATTTTAATTGTATGCACATTCCACTTTTTAAAAATTGCGATTTTTATACTATTTAATTTCAAGATTAATTTCATTAATACAAAATAGCTAATTGACAATAGAAATTAGGTTGTGGCGAATGATTTATTAATTTTAAATGTCAACACATTCCATTTTATTTTTAAAATTACGATTCAATACTTTCATTTTATAATGTTCTAACTTGTATGTACAATAACTAAAAATTTAGTTCACATTATACAAAGTAACTAGCAGAAAATTTACCAATAGCTGAATTTTTTCCCGATTACAAAATACAAAGTAATTAACAGAATAAATAATTTCATATCAAACACCTGCATTTTTTGTTTAAAAAAAAATAATCATTAAATACAACTTTTTTTTTCTCGCGATCTTATACATACATATCAAGAATAGAATAGAATAAACTTTATTTAATGGGCTTATGAACTCAAGAGGTTTTTCAAGCCCTCAAACTAATTTTTTTTTTTTTTTACAATTTTTATCTTATTATCCGAAGTTAGTATTTATATTCCTATTATGTAAGTTAGTATTTATATTCTTGTTATCTAAGGTTACTATTACGTTGTCATTGTTAATAATTAGTGGTAAACTAAAATTGTTTTTTTTTTTTTTTAATTTTTTATTTATTTTTTTTTATTTATTTATTTATTTTGTATTTATTTTTTTTTTTAATGTTAGTATGATGTCAATAATTATTGGCTAATGTTAGTATTATGGTTAGTAATAATAATAATGAAATAAGTACGAGGAAGAAGATAAAGTCAGAAAAGTCCAGTCATAACTTTATCTCGTTGATTACAGTCATAATTTTATCTCGTTGGCCAGACCTATTCTGCTCACGAAATCGATAATATTGTGTGAGGCTTGAATGGAGTCCTTCGCCAGCAGGACCCCTTGACCTTCTATATTAAATTCGAGCCTTTCGTTGCTGTATTGCGGGCAGTCTTCAAAAATATGGCATATAGTGATGTATATTTCAGGGTCGCAGGAGCAACTTGGAGGATTACCAAATTGGCTTTCAAAAATATAGCTATAGGTAAGTCGCGAATGACCAATTCTGAGTCGCGTTAGGATGACTGAGGTTTTCCGGCTGATACTGTCAATGCTTTTCCATTTAGAGATCGTTGGTTTGATCTCTTTCAGTTTATTTGAGGAAGGCTCGTTATTCCATCTGATGTTGTGTTTCCCCATATGTGTCCTTTTATCAGTTCCCTAAAGTCCCGGTGGTAGGATCTAAAGTCCGGGTCTGGCTCATCTCTAGTTGCTTCCTTAGCCAGCTTGTCCACTCTTTCATTCCAATCAATGCTTGCATGTCCAGGAATCCACATGAGAACAATTTTATTACTTGTCGCTTGCAATAATTCGCGGATTCTTAAAGTTATAGGGTGGCAGGAGGTACTTGAGAAAATTGCTTGAAGACCACCCAGTGAGTCAGAGCATATAATGATCTTTCTACCTTTATATTTCTGTATACAATATTTAAGTGATTTCATAATTGCATATAGTTCCGCTTACAAAATACTAGTTTGGTCCTTGAGTCGAAATTTATGTTCTTCTTGCGCACTTTTAAACGCACACCCAACTGTGCTTATATTGGTTATATTGTCTTGAATTTTTGATCCGTCTGTGTAAATCTATTCATAATTCCTATATTTGTTATTTAGTTTCTCATACACTAATCTTTGGTATTGTAAGTAGTTTGTTTTGTCCTTTTTATGTGTGGTCAAATCAAAATCTATTGTAGGCGTTTTTATAGTCTATGGTGGCCATTTAAACCATTTTTTGGTGTCATAAGCGTTAAGAGAAATTCCACAAGATAGTAGTTGGCATCTAATCCGAACAAAAAAAGGTTGTTGCCGTATAGGCATATTTTTAAATCTGTCATATAATTCATTGTTCATTACTAACTCTTTGAGAGGGTGACCTTCTGATGCGTCCGTAAAACGCAGTGTGTTTTTCTCTTCTTAGGTCCAGTGGCAATTGTGCGGCATCACACAGTACGCTGCTGCTCGGACTTGTCTTGAAGGCCCCAGTTGCAAGTCTGGTGCCTGTGTGAAGGATGGTGTCCAAAAGTTTGAGAATGGATGGTGAAGCACCTCCATATACTGGACAACCGTAATCCAAAATAGGGAGAACGATTGTGTTCAAAATTCGTAACATCATACATTTGTCTGACCCGTATGTTGACTTGCCAATCATCTTCAAGATATTTAGTCTCGTAGTAGATTGACTTTTAACCCATTTAACATGTGGCTTCCATGTCAGTTTTAGGTCGAAAATTACTCCGAGAAACTTGTGTTTGTCAACCAATTTTATTTTTTGGCTATTCAGAAATAGGTCTGGATATGTAACAAACCTTTTACCTGTAAATAACATGGACACGGTTTTTCCATATGAGAACTTGAATCCATTCGAATTTCCCCATTTTACTAACTAGTTTAGTATCTCCTGAATGTGTTTTTTGACTTTATTTAAATTTTTGCCAGAAGTAAATATGGCTATATCGTCCGCGTATTGTACGTATTTTACGGGAGCCTTAATGGCGTTAGTCACACTATTTATAACGGCAGTGAAGAGAAGAACACTTAGAACTGAACCCTGAGGAATTCCGTTTTCTATGTCCTTCTCTTGAGAGTACTGCCGTCCAATAGCGACTCTCATCGTTCTTGCTGTAAGAAAGTTCCGGATATATGTCAATATGTTCCCTCGGAAGCCCATTTTTATCAGTTCTTGTATAATCTTCCTTCTCCACACCATAGCTTTTTCGATATCGAAAAAGACAGATAACAAATACCTCTTCCCTGCCAAAGCAATTCCTATTTCGGATTCGAAATAGGAAAGATTGTCCAAGGTTGAGCGATTTTTTCGGAAACCGAACTGAAAATTGGAAAGTTTGTTTTTTGATTCAAGTTTCCATTTAAGTCTGTTACATATCATTCTTTCTAAAACCTTGCAAGAGCAGTTTGTCAAGGCTATAGGTCGATAGCTTTGTGTACTCCTCGAGTCCTTACCATTTTTGAGTAAAGGTACTAAAATTGCGTTCCTCCAGTTTTTTGGAAAAGATCCATCAACCCACATAGCATTATATAAGTTAAGTAGGGCCTTTTTTCCCTCCAAATTGAGTTGCTTGAGCATTTCGTACCGTATTGTATCTGGTCCTGGAGAACTCCCTTTGCACCCAGCTAGTGCCAACAAAAATTGTATTACATTTTAAAAAGTATTGATTGCCCAAAAACAATATAAATACTACTACTCTAATATGATATCCTATCAATCATTGAAAGAGCTTACGTGAGATATTATTCCTCTCAAGTAGTTGGAGGAATCAATGATATTGGGCCTTTATTACAATTTTATCCAGCTATACAAAAAGGTCGTGGTTTTGGAAATATATTCGGAGATTTAATTCGTTACTTAAAGCGAGTTTTTACATCAGGTTGGGACTTAATTAAAAAAGAGGCGGTAAACACGAGTAAAAATATTTTTAATGGTATAGCATCTGGTGCAAACATAAAAGAGGCTGTAATTGATCAAAGCAAAGGCGGTATAAAAAATTTACGTAAATCAGTAGTTAACCAGCTGCATTTGATGCATGGTGGAAGACGAAGAGCTATAAAAAGACGAGCAGATTCTAAAAAGACACATTTGAAGTCGAAACGACGAAAAAAGCAAAGTAAAACCTCCGATTCAATTAAAAATGGAATGTATGAAATCTGAACTTGATCTTTTTTCATCATTACCTGTACAAACAAGTATTTTACGTTCCGAAGAGGTAGCATACAATCCTTTAGCTTCTTTAGACGCATCGCCGTCAACCATTGAATTTGTTTCGCTTGGGAATGGAGATACATATCGAGATTTATCCAGTACCTACATAAAGTTTAAAGTTCAAATATTAAAAATAGATGGATCATTTTGGAATGTAAACGATAAAATAGGTACCGGAACTGAAGCAAAGGCAACTCCGCAGCCCAGTGTTGTAAATAATTTATTACACTCTTTTATCAAACAATGTAATGCAACTCTAATCGGAAAAAACATCACTCCTTCAGATTTCTTATACCATTATAAAGCATTCATAACTACTTTACTAAATTATGGTACAGATTTCAGTCAAACACATCTGGAAGCATCTGATTTCAACAATTCTGGTTCTAAATCAAGACAAAAATAATACAGCAATTCTGCAATAGTAGAATTAATGGGAAAATTACATGTATCTAGATTTCTTCAATACTTACAAATTACTTTTAAATAATGTTGACATTCGAATTGCTGTAGCATTAGAGAAACAAGAGTTTTATATTTTCTTTAACGATAACGATGAAAGTTATGGCAAAAAGAACTCTTTGCTAAAAGAACTCTTTGACTCTTTTGGTTTATAAAAACCACCAATTTAACACATTATAATGCACTCTCACAGTAAGTGTGTCAATTGCCTGGTACACCTCTTGTTCCTCTTTTCCTGCGGCAATTAAATTGTTTAAAAAAGACTAAAAAAAAAATCATATAAAATTTATATTTTTATTAAAAATAGTTTATATATTAAATTTTAATTAATAAGTTTTACTTACCATAGTTAATAATTACCAATTATTGAAAAGAGTGTGAAGAAATTATAAATTTATAACCCTTATATATGTTTTAAGCAATGATATTAATTTTCCCCACCTCAATTTAAAAATAAAATTACAATACTGAATTTTAAATTAAATTTTAATCATTAACAATATCAGAAATACTCGTAACTAAGTTTTTTTTTTTTTTTTTTTATGAAGAATTTGCAACTTTGTAAAAATATAAATAAATTTTTTAATACAATAGCTAAGTGGTATTGTTCAGAAAAATTTAAATTCAATTATTACAAATATTTGTGCATTCGTATGGATATTCAAAATATTAAATTTTATTGCCCCTGGTTAAAAAAGGATGTCACTATTCCCGAATTAAGGAAAAATTGTAGATGGCTAGGAAAAAAGAAAGGTTCAGATGGAAAAAATTTTATAATCTTTTAAATATCGCCGAAACTGTTGAAGCTCTGGTATCCCACACCCGTTTTCTGGTATATCTACTCCAGCATTGTTGATGAGATCTGTGGTCATTTTTGATTGTAATTTACCGGCGTTTTTCTTGATCTTAGTATATTCTGAATCTTTTTTTATATGGGCTTTAGCCACTATAAGTGCTCGTGGAAGGCACAGGTTATCCTTGTTTCTAATTCTGATGATGCCTTTACGTTTTGCGTATTCCTCCGTAAAGGAATTATAATTCCTACCACGTTTCCCATGACCTTGAGGTAAACGCACAGTAGTTATCCCCAGGCAAAAAGTATCAGTACTCAATCCTGTAAATTATAATATACCTAAATATAGTTACTAAAAATATATATTTATGTTTAATACACTTACCTTCGGAATTACTTTGGAAAATTTTACTTATCATTTCCCAAATATCCTCAAATTTAACTTCAGCAGCGTCTCTGAAATTTATCCAACCAGGACCCCGCTCTTCAAAACTTTTTCCACAAAAGGTTATACCCACTTTATCTGTGGGTAAAATGTATTTGGTGCCATATGTTATTACTTCATTTATAGCCTCCTTTATCCAGGCTATTGGCTCTGCATTCTCTGCCATCTGTTTTAGTTGAAACTCCATTTTCCTTCCTCTTGCATTAAATCTTTTAATGTTGGTAATTTGATCCTTAATAATATTGTAGTGGCGTTCAATTCGCTCTTGGAAGTCGAAGCGCGGCTATACTTTTATATTTTTGAAGTAATATTTTCTTAGACATTCTTTACTTCTTTTTGGTTTGATAGTTAGTCAACAAATTGTTATTGGAAATGAGTTTATTCTGAATATATATTCACAGGTAAAGCACAAAATTTTGAGTTGGAATACTTTAAAAAATAAATAATGAATTTTAAATGTTTAAGTAATTTATAATTAATTTCAAATAAAAACATTCCTATTAATTAATTTTAATTGTATGCACATTCCACTTTTTAAAAATTGCGATTTTTATACTATTTAATTTCAAGATTAATTTCATTAATACAAAATAGCTAATTGACAATAGAAATTAGGTTGTGGCGAATGATTTATTAATTTTAAATGTCAACACATTCCATTTTATTTTTAAAATTACGATTCAATACTTTCATTTTATAATGTTCTAACTTGTATGTACAATAACTAAAAATTTAGTTCACATTATACAAAGTAACTAGCAGAAAATTTACCAATAGCTGAATTTTTTCCCGATTACAAAATACAAAGTAATTAACAGAATAAATAATTTCATATCAAACACCTGCATTTTTTGTTTAAAAAAAAAATAATCATTAAATACAACTTTTTTTTTCTCGCGATCTTATACATACATATCAAGAATAGAATAGAATAAACTTTATTTAATGGGCTTATGAACTCAAGAGGTTTTTCAAGCCCTCAAACTAATTTTTTTTTTTTTTTACAATTTTTAACTTATTATCCGAAGTTAGTATTTATATTCCTATTATGTAAGTTAGTATTTATATTCTTGTTATCTAAGGTTACTATTACGTTGTCATTGTTAATGGTTAGTGGTAAACTAAAATTGTTTTTTTTTTTTTTTAATTTTTTATTTATTTTTTTTTATTTATTTATTTATTTTGTATTTATTTTTTTTTTTAATGTTAGTATGATGTCAATAATTATTGGCTAATGTTAGTATTATGGTTAGTAATAATAATAATGAAATAAGTACGAGGAAGAAGATAAAGTCAGAAAAGTCCAGTCATAACTTTATCTCGTTGACTACAGTCATAATTTTATCTCGTTGGCCAGACCTATTCTGCTCACGAAATCGATAATATTGTGTGAGGCTTGAATGGAGTCCTACGCCAGCAGGACCCCTTGACCTTCTATATTAAATTCGAGCCTTTCGTTGCTGTATTGCGGGCAGTCTTCAAAAATATGGCATATAGTGATGTATATTTCAGGGTCGCAGGAGCAACTTGGAGGATTACCAAATTGGCTTTCAAAAATATAGCTATAGGTAAGTCGCGAATGACCAATTCTGAGTCGCGTTAGGATGACTGAGGTTTTCCGGCTGATACTGTCAATGCTTTTCCATTTAGAGATCGTTGGTTTGATCTCTTTCAGTTTATTTGAGGAAGGCTCGTTATTCCATCTGATGTTGTGTTTCCCCATATGTGTCCTTTTATCAGTTCCCTAAAGTCCCGGTGGTAGGATCTAAAGTCCGGATCTGGCTCATCTCTAGTTGCTTCCTTAGCCAGCTTGTCCACTCTTTCATTCCAATCAATGCTTGCATGTCCAGGAATCCACATGAGAACAATTTTATTACTTGTCGCTTGCAATAATTCGCGGATTCTTAAAGTTATAGGGTGGCAGGAGGTACTTGAGAAAATTGCTTGAAGACCACCCAGTGAGTCAGAGCATATAATGATCTTTCTACCTTTATATTTCTGTATACAATATTTAAGTGATTTCATAATTGCATATAGTTCCGCTTACAAAATACTAGTTTAGTCCTTGAGTCGAAATTTATGTTCTTCTTGCGCACTTTTAAACGCACACCCAACTGTGCTTATATTGGTTATATTGTCTTGAATTTTTGATCCGTCTGTGTAAATCTATTCATAATTCCTATATTTGTTATTTAGTTTCTCATACACTAATCTTTGGTATTGTAAGTAGTTTGTTTTGTCCTTTTTATGTGTGGTCAAATCAAAATCTATTGTAGGCGTTTTTATAGTCTATGGTGGCCATTTAAACCATTTTTTGGTGTCATAAGCGTTAAGAGAAATTCCACAAGATAGTAGTTGGCATCTAATCCGAACAAAAAAAGGTTGTTGCCGTATAGGCATATTTTTAAATCTGTCATATAATTCATTGTTCATTACTAACTCTTTGAGAGGGTGACCTTCTGATGCGTCCGTAAAACGCAGTGTGTTTTTCTCTTCTTAGGTCCAGTGGCAATTGTGCGGCATCACACAGTACGCTGCTGCTCGGACTTGTCTTGAAGGCCCCAGTTGCAAGTCTGGTGCCTGTGTGAAGGATGGTGTCCAAAAGTTTGAGAATGGATGGTGAAGCACCTCCATATACTGGACAACCGTAATCCAAAATAGGGAGAACGATTGTGTTCAAAATTCGTAACATCATACATTTGTCTGACCCGTATGTTGACTTGCCAATCATCTTCAAGATATTTAGTCTCGTAGTAGATTGACTTTTAACCCATTTAACATGTGGCTTCCATGTCAGTTTTAGGTCGAAAATTACTCCGAGAAACTTGTGTTTGTCAACCAATTTTATTTTTTGGCTATTCAGAAATAGGTCTGGATATGTAACAAACCTTTTACCTGTAAATAACATGGACACGGTTTTTCCATATGAGAACTTGAATCCATTCGAATTTCCCCATTTTACTAACTAGTTTAGTATCTCCTGAATGTGTTTTTTGACTTTATTTAAATTTTTGCCAGAAGTAAATATGGCTATATCGTCCGCGTATTGTACGTATTTTACGGGAGTCTTAATGGCGTTAGTCACACTATTTATAACGGCAGTGAAGAGAAGAACACTTAGAACTGAACCCTGAGGAATTCCGTTTTCTATGTCCTTCTCTTGAGAGTACTGCCGTCCAATAGCGACTCTCATCGTTCTTGCTGTAAGAAAGTTCCGGATATATGTCAATATGTTCCCTCGGAAGCCCATTTTTATCAGTTCTTGTATAATCTTCCTTCTCCACACCATAGCTTTTTCGATATCGAAAAAGACAGATAACAAATACCTCTTCCCTGCCAAAGCAATTCCTATTTCGGATTCGAAATAGGAAAGATTGTCCAAGGTTGAGCGATTTTTTCGGAAACCGAACTGAAAATTGGAAAGTTTGTTTTTTGATTCAAGTTTCCATTTAAGTCTGTTACATATCATTCTTTCTAAAACCTTGCAAGAGCAGTTTGTCAAGGCTATAGGTCGATAGCTTTGTGTACTCCTCGAGTCCTTACCATTTTTGAGTAAAGGTACTAGAATTGCGTTCCTCCAGTTTTTTGGAAAAGATCCATCAACCCACATAGCATTATATAAGTTAAGTAGGGCCTTTTTTCCCTCCAAATTGAGTTGCTTGAGCATTTCGTACCGTATTGTATCTGGTCCTGGAGAACTCCCTTTGCACCCAGCTAGTGCTATTTCTAGTTCTAGCATTGTAATGGTGCTATTATATGCTTCCCCTCTATCCTTAGGTATGAGTAGCGGAATTCTCTCCACTTTATTTTTGAATTGTGTAAATACTGCAGTGTAGTTCGCCGAACTGGATGTCATGGCAAATGAGCTCTTCAAAATATTAGTTATTTGGCTTTTATCTGTGTATATTTGTCCATTTTCTATTATTTGTGGTATATTCTGAATTTGTTGTCTTCCATTAATTGCTCGAATTTTTGAGAAAACAGCCTTAGGAGGAGTAGAGGAAGAAATGGAGGAAACGAAGTTCGCCCAAGACTCTCTCTTAGCCGTTCTAATCAGCTGTCTGCTCTGGTTTCTTGCAATCAAGAATTCTATAAAATGTTCTAAATTCATGGTTCGTTTATATTTTCTCAAAGGCTTTTTTCGTTTTTTGATAGCCTCTTTTATTTCTGTGTTCCACCAAGGTGGTATTGCAGCCGTTGCAGCCGTAGTGATTGCATTATTTAGAGAAGTTTCTTGCTCATCGATTGTGTTATATTTTTTCTGTTCTAACTTGAATGATATTTTATACAAATCCCACTTGGCTTGGTATATTCCAATTTTCTCTACGTTCATCTGGTTGGTTATTTGTCAGTAAAGTCGTTATGATCGGAAAGTGACCACTACTATGTAAGTCCTCACAAAATATATATATATATTTTTTTTTGTTAACAAAGAAGAATTATTAGTAATTATTAAGAAGAATTATTATTTTATTATTAAAGAAATCAATTGGAGTCAAAGACAATTGCATTACATAATATTATTTATATAATGCAACCTTATCAAATGAATGCTCAATCACTTCTGCATACATATCAAGGTCAATGCATGTTATTTATCTCATAAATAACAACTGCATTTTTGTATTAAAAAAATCTCTCAATCTAACATTTTAATAATGCAAAAAAAAACTATACCTCATTTTTCTACACTTGTTCTTAAATTTTCGTTCTACATTAACAAGCACTTATAAATCAATAAATACAACTTTTGTTTTCTTATGTGCAATAACTAAAAATTTAGTTCACATTATACAAAGTAACTAGCAGAAAATTTACCAATAGGTGAATTTACAAAATACAAAGTAATTAATATAATAAATCATTTTATATCAAACACCTGCATTTTTTGTTTAAAAATTAATCACTAAATACAACTTTTTTCTCACGATTTTATACATACATATAAGGTATTAATACCTGCATTTTATTTATCTTACAAACTATACCTCATTTTTCTACATTAACAAATACTTATAAATCAATAAATACAACTTTTTTTTTTTCTCTTATGTACAATAACTAAAAATTTAGTTCACATTATACAAAGTAACTAGTAGAAAATTTACAAATAGCTGAATTTGATTACAAAATCCAAAATAATTAGGTAATATAATAAATCATTACATAACAAACACCTGGGTTTTTTGCTTTAAAAAATTAATCACTAAATACAACTTTTTTTCTCATGTTTTTTTACATACATATAAGGTCAATATTTGCATCTTATTTATCTCATAAACAATATCAAGGTCAATAACTGCATTTTATTTATCTCATAAATAACAACTGCATTTTTGTGTTAAAAAAGCTTTCAAACTAACATAATGCAAAAAAAAAAAATATTTCAATCTATTATGCAATTATTCACAATAAACAACTGTTCTATATGCACACGCGCCGACAACATTCCTTAGAACTTCAAACACCTTTGTCGTGACCATAAAGCTTAATAACATTCTTATGCGTACGCGCCAACAACATTCCTTAAAAGTTCAAACACCTTTGTCGTGAGTTCATTGACATTGATATTGCTATCTCTTTCTCGCACAAAATTCCCACGCCAAGGTGCCCCATTACCTACTAGTATTTTATACAAGCCCAAGTTACTTTTTTATCAATTATATCCTTGTATGTTGTCTCGCTCATGCCAGCACACTTTTTTATGTCAAACCAAAGTATGATGAGTAGCTTACAAAAACTGCAAAATAAATCAATGAGGATTATATTAAAAATTAATAGATATACAGCTAGATTATATATGTTGAATACATTAAAGTGGTTAAGTGTAAGGCAAAAAGTAATAATGAATGTTTTAATTCAAGTAATATGACTTATTACCTAATTATCTATCTGAAAAGTTATTGTATGTAAATGAAGTTCATAATTATTATTTAAGAAATAGATTTGATTCTAGATTAGATGTAGTACAAAATGAAATAAATAAAAAAATTTTGTTTCACAATGGATTAAAAATGTATAATGCCTTACCAAATGAAATAAAAATAGAATCAAAATTAAAAGTTTATAAAAAATTAATTATTAGGTATGTTAAAGAAAATATTTCTTATATTTAAAAAAAAGATTATAAAAAAAGAAAAAAATTGTGATATTTGTTAAATTAGTTTTAAACTAAATAAATAAATAAATAAAATAAATAAATAAATAATTTGTCACCTACATCTGCAGTAATAAATAATACAAACAACAATGATATCTCAATTTTAGGTTAATCAAATACAAACCATGTAACGCTACAAATGTTATACTGAGAAATATTGGATTTGAAAAAAATAAACAGCAATTTTCTTTACTTTAGAGAGATCTGAGAGAAGAAAATAAAACATTAAAAAGTAAAATAAATAACTTAGAGGGTAAAATGAATTGAATAAACCAAAAAGAGAAAAACAATATTATACAGATTAGCGGTTCTACAAATGTCGATAATTCAATTACATAGCAACAAAAAATTTTAAGCATGGTGTGAAATTAGATGTTAAGGATGATGTAATTGAGAAATCTTACGTTAAGAATTAACAAATAGTAGTGTTAAACAAAAAATTATGAAAGCGAAAGCTGCTAAAAAAACCAATTAAATTGTTTTTTTAGCAAACAAAAATATATCAATTTCTTTACAAGAAGTAAATAAAAAGATTATAGATAAAAAGGAAATTGCTGATATTTTTAATAATTATTTTTCATCTATTGCGCAAAATCTGTGCCTATATGTGCTATCTCATATTGTAACAATTGTAAAAGTCAAGATATCTTAGAAGAAAATACAAATAGTGAAAACTTCAAACTTCTTATTTGAAGATTTTTCGGCCTGGGAGTTAAATACTATAATCAAATAATTTTTTTTTTTTTTTTTTGTGAGAATAGGTGGGAATCATCGAAATACACTATAGAGGAGTGAAAACGAGCACGATTCCTCTATGAGTGTGTGGGACTTTAACCCACTAAACACCACCTCCCTTTTTTGAACAAACAATAGATTATACAACCTTTAGTACTACTGTACTGCCTCGTCGTAGGAAGTTCAGTTAAGGAATGAAAATAGATTTCAAATTAGCAGGCATATTGTGAATAAAGTTGTTAATATTCACCTTGAATCTTTGCACATTGTAAATGTAATCTTCACCAATTCTGGGGAACACATGAGGTGGAAGTTGGTTCCACATTCGCGATGTTCGTACTACAAATGAATTTCCATAAGCCGAATTATGCCATTTGGGAATTTGAACTACATAGGGATTGGCAGCAGAGGCTCCCCTTGTTTCACTTTGAAATGCTTTGAGAGGAGGCATCAAACTTTTAATCTCGTTAGAGCAAGAACCCAACCCTATAAGGTATCTATAAAACAGAGTAAGTGTTCCTGTTAGGTGCCGTAGACCGAATGGAGAGAGCGTAGAGGTGACATTGGGATCATTTATTAGACGAATTGCTCTATTTTGCACTTTATCGAGAAATCCCAATGCCGTTTTGGAGGCTCCGCCTAAATATGGGCATTGTACTCCATCTTTGATCTTATATATGTTTTATAGATATTTAGGAGTTCAGAAGATGAAAAGAAGGTTTTACAACGATACAGGAAACCCATACACCTAGATGCATCTTTAGCTATACCAAAACTATGATTGGACCAACTTAATTTTTGATTTAGCTCCATGCCGAAGATGTTGAGCTCACCCGCATGCTGCTTAACTTCCCCTTGATAAGTTAGAGTTGGAATGAAGTGTTTCTTTTCCGAGAGGCTAAACAGCATTGAGTTTTCTTAGAGTTGAAATCGACTCTGTTGATTTTGCCCCAATTAGAAATTTAGTCCAAGTCGAGATTTAACTCAAGAGGAGCAGAATATTTACTGCACATTAGCGAAACGAGCGTGCTGTCGTCTGCAAAACTATGGATTTGATTAGAGGTTATACTTAAAAGATCGTTTATAAATATTAGGAAAAGTTTCGGAGAGAGAACAGATCCTTGAGGGACACCAGCATTAAAGTTTTAAATTGTAACCATAGACCAGAAGAGTAACCATAGACCAGAACAACGAACGATTCGAAAGAAAATCTCCAATCCATTTTACAAATACACCACCGAGGCTCATTGCTTTGCATTTAGCAATTAAAGCATCATGCCAAACTCGGTCAAAAGCTTTAGAAATATCCAAAGCAACAACATCGGACTCCCCTGAATGGTGGAGGCTGATGTTGAGCCTTTCACAGAGGCATGTCATGAGATCACCTGTTGACCAATGGGTTCGGAACCCATATTGACGATCATGAATTAATCCTGTGTTATGTAGATATTTCAGAAGCTTTATATTTATTAAATTTTCCATTATTTTGGAGAGGACCAAAGTGATAGCTATTGGGCGGTAGTTTTAGGGATCCCTTTTTTCTGCCTTCTTGGGGATGGGAAGTATGTGCGCTGTCTTCCACTGGATACGATATCTATCCGAGGAGAGGGATAAATGGAATAGATTGCGCAATGGTTTCGCAATAGTAGAAAAAGTATTTTTTAAATCTGTGGCAGTAATGCCATCCGGACCGGCTGACTTTTTTGTACCCAAGTTTTTAAGAGCTTTAAGAACTGCACGAGTTCTGAAAGAAATTCTACCTAAGGAGCAGTTAACCTCGGGAAGAATGCATGCATCTTTGTGTTGACTGGGGAAATGTTGAATTGGAGGCGAAATTTTTGGCAAATAAATCTGTTTTTTCTTTGGGATCGGATACAATTTCGTCATTGTTATCAACCAAAGGCGGGAACGAAGAACCGCCACTTTTACCGTTAAGGCTCTTAGCAAAGGTCCAAAAGGATTTGCTATTTTTAGTAAGATGTAAAAGTTTTCTTCTCAACTGTCTGTTGTGCAAGAACTTTTAAATCAATAAAAAATTCGTATTCTTGTGGTAGAGATGAAATTTCGAATAGTGTTTTAAAAAACATTTCTTACAATATAGTAGATGTATTATCCTACTTATTTAAGAAAAGTATAAAATCAGGTTACTTTCCTGATGAACTAAAATGTGCCATAGTTATACCACTTTACAAGAAAGCAATATAAATGACCTTACTAATTATAGACCTATTTCTCTATTATCTTCTATTTTGAAAATTTTTGGAAAAGCATTTAAGAATAGAATACTGAAATTTCTTAACAAAAGTAAATTTTTCAGTGAAAACCAGTATGGTTTTAAATGAAGCGTTTCGACGGAAATTGCCGTAGTTGAATTTTGCGGATTCATAAGTGAAGGACTGGATACAAAAAAATACTGTGCAGGTTTATTCGTGGATATCGCTAAAACTTTCGACATGGTCGATCATAATATATTACTTACCAAATTGTATAATGCTGGATTCAGAAGTTTTATTTTTGACTGGTTCAAATCCTATTTGCAACATCGAACACAAACGGTAAAAATAGAGAACACATTTAGTAGTACAGTTAAAATAAATCTTGGCATACCTCAGGGCTCTGTACTGGGTCCTCTTTCTTGTGTACGTAAATTCACTCTTTAAGCAACAGCTTTGTGGCAACCAAACTGCTTTTGCAGATGATGTAGCTTTTTCTTACACTGATTCTATGTTAGATTTAACTTGTAATATAAATAGTGACATTCATATATTGAGATATTGGTTCTTCAAACATAAGCTAATTGTCAGTAATAAAACAAAACTTATGTACTTTAACATTACACGACAGGAAGATCCTGATATTGCCTTTATTTTCCATTCGTCGGCATGCGATCGTTTTTAAATGCATAGCGTTATTTGTAGTGGTAGTAAAAATATATATCATTCTGATAATAGTTGTAATACTAACTGTTTCGCGATTGAATCCGTAAAAAATTATAAATATTTAGGAGTCGATATTGATAGAAATATAAAATGGAACTGTCATACTATATCCTTAAAATCTTATTTCAGATCGGCCTTAAGAAGTTTTTATAAACTAAGAAAGATTTGTTCACAGCAAGTTTTGAAATTGTTTTATTATGGTATTTTCCATTGCATATGCTGTTGGGGAGGTGCGTATGGAAACAGGATTAAACCATTATTAATTCTCCAAACATCTGTCATAAGATTAATTTCCAATAGACCTCGTTCTTATAATTCTCTTAAACTTTTTCGCAAACATAAAATTCTACCTGTTCCCAATTATATTATTACAATACAATAAAACTCTTTTTAAAGTTAAATTCGAATTCTAATCTTCGTATGAATTATAACTATAATATCAGAAATAATGAACGCTACATAGTTACCAGTTTTCCATACTTCAGATTATTGCAGCTCATATAAAATTGCATCCTGTAGATTATTTAATAAAATCCCTTATTCAATCAGGTCCATTAGAAATTTAAAAATTATATTATCAAAAGTTAAAGCATGATTATTTAATAGGAATCACGATGATATCAAAGTTTTGTTAATAATTTAGTCTAAAGTATGCTATTCCTTTCTTCATTTTTCATTATTTAAAAAATAGGAAATTCATATAAGTACGTAATTCACAAAATGTATTTTATTCTAAATTGCATGTTAGATCAAATTGTAAACATATATTAATTTTTTTTTGTTTCTTTTTTTGTGTGTACATAATATAGAAAATAAGTTAATTCATAACTTCAAACACCCCAGTTTTAAAGCTTATAAAAATTTATAATCATATTTAGCACTCAACACTGTTAGAAATAATACAGGATGTTTTAAACTGTTCTCTTATTTTTTTTTTTTGTGAAAATTATATTTTGAATTTATACTATGTTACCCAGTTGATGAATTGTTATTTTGATTTTTTTTTTGAATTATATAATATTGTTTGTAGTATTAAGAAAAGAGAATAAAGAAAGAAATAAAATAAAAAAAAATAAATAAATAAAATTTTAATTTTGCGTTTAGTAATAATTTTTGAGGTATTATAATTCCTCGATAATTTGATAGATTTCGCATCAGATATACTGTTTTAATGGTTTAAAAAAATCACAACTTAACAAAAGACTTAGTAGGTTTTCAGGTTTCTTACAATTAGGTACTTTCTTTTTTAGAGCATGTTTTAAAGATTTGGAAAGATTCGAAAAGGTCAGAACCGATTTTAGACAATTTTGAGTTTTTCGGGTACTCGCACTAATTATTGTTCTAGTTATCAAAGAACTTTTTCGATGAGTGATAAATAGTTTTCCACATTTTCAGGAATGAATAATATGTTTATACCGGTTTTTGATAAACTGCACTTAAAATTTAAAATCTAAACAAGAGAGTATGTTTTAAAAACCAAAAGTTTGTAAAGACGCACATTTTGCAAAGGCAATAGATACATTTTAGAATTGTGACATCCACCAAAATAATAGTTTTCTTAGAATTTTATATATAAGAAAAAATGTGATAAATCAAAAAAACACTTTATTCCATTTTAAGGAACCGTATATAATTAGGAAAAGCTGTTAAAACGAGTAAAAATATAATGTTGAAAATTTAATTTCAGCGTTTTACTTTAAACCAGGAAGAGATGGCCTTGCCAATCTTAAATACGCGTACAAACACTTTACTCACAATATTTAAAATACAATTTATTATTACTTTGCTTATAATAATATAATTTTTTTCAACTTCCCACTATTTTAATGAGTAAAATAAATGAAAAACTTTACATGATAGCTACCGCAAAGCTTGATCCAATAACTTAAACTTTGTCTTCTTTAATCGTAAAAGTTTAGCAGATTAGAACCTATGTAAACAAGATTTAGATATTTTTAGTATAGGTATCCAAAGATATGGTCAGGGTTGCTTTCAATTAAAAGCAATAGAGGTTTACAAATTCCTCAAAATTATTTTGGCTGATATTATGACTCCGTGAAACATAAAAATCGAAATTAGTAGATACACATACATATGTTGTTATTAATTTCTTAATAATAATAAAATTAATAATAATTTTTAGGAAATAGTAATTGGGGATTCTGCTGGAAAGTTGTAAATGATGTGCTCGCGTAGGACCAAACCAGTATTACTCAAGGATCTTTGGTATTGCGATCTTTCAAAAAATATGTGTGTTTAATGACGTATCTCGTCCTTTAAGGACGAAAAGGACACTTAAAAACATCCTTGTTGTTTTTATGTTTTTGTTATAAATTTTGTTATAATTGTTAACCTGTTAGATATACATTTTTTTGCTTTCTTTATCTGGTAAGATGTAAATCTAAAGAACATTTTCACGTTTATTTGGTGGCGATAGGTGTTGCGGTAATAAAAACTAGTGTTTTATTAAATGTGGGTTTTTCTGAGCACGAACGAGACTAATACAATATTATTTTTATTTTTAATTTATATATTATTGAATCAACCTTATAGTCTTCGTTTCATTAATATTTTTATTATTAACTTTAAATTTTACTGATCGGCGCGTTTCGAGCTCATTTGATCATTTTCAAGCTACTACTATTAAAATTTAACATTTATTGAAATTATAATAATAACAACACCCAAAATTTAACAGTGATTAAGAATTCTAGAACAAAAACTTAATTTAAAAAATTGTAGCAATCACAAACATAATTTAATTTGTATATATTATTAAATACATACAAGTCACAACGTTTTTCATTCAGTCAGGCAGAGTTGGCCACAAATCAAATTAAAAATCATAACGCTATTGTTAATTGCACATATTATCTTTTTTTGCTTTTTCTCTTGTCCAACAAAATTTTCATATTCTATATTTACTTTTTTATATTCTAGGTTTCTGATGAGTAAAAGTTGCAGAAGTCCACATATTCGATTGTAGAGACAACTAGTGGCAATAAGTATAGCTAAAGCGAAAATTCTATAAGGGTATTTCATGTTGATTCACGTAACTAATCTGAATATTCGTTAAAATTCTTTAAAAGAAGTCTATACTGTTCTGTAGAAATTCCAAACCAAATTACATTCACTTTACCCATATCTCCATAATGAAGTTTTATAAATATGGGAGTTGTTAGAAGAATTCAACATTCAAAGAAAGAAGAAAGCAATCAACTCAATCGGTATATTATGAAAGTGGTACAATTCAATCGGTACAGAAGGAACACCTAACCATAATGACCATGTGATGCTGAAAAGAAAGATGAATAATATTCTAGAAAACAAAACTAAACAAACTGTTATCAAATATGCTATTCACTGCATAAAGGTCAGAATAATAAACTATTATATTACTAGAAAAATCACAAATAGAAATTCTTACAAAAGTCTTAGACAAAAAAAAACTGCCCTTACGCAAATGCGGAGGCTTTAGATTCAGTTAATGAAAAAATTACAAACAATACTTGCTTATTTCATCTTACTGACATTCCCTTAACAATAATTTAAAAGTAAATTATAATGTTAGTAGGTATGATGGAAGTTGGGCATGGCAAAAAATAATGGGCATATCGCACCGAAGACCACGCCCACCTATGCCATATCGCACGACCTATATTTTGATTGAATGATTTAATGTAGGTTATTTTTGTTTAGTAGGTCAAAAACTGGTTTTGATTGCTTTGGTTTGGGTTGCAAGATAGGTTGATAGTGTCGGTTATTAGCATATAAGTTGCAAGTGATTGTATAGTAGGAAGCGAAGGTTGTTGGTACTGTGTAATTTGTCAGGCAAGGTTAATGAGCTGAACAATGTGGTTTTCTTGGTTAGTAGGTCAAAAACATGTTTTGATTGTTTTGGTTTAGGTTTTAAGTTAGGTTATAAGCATGGGTTCTTAACTTATAAGCTCCAAGTGGTTGTATAGTAGGAAGTTAAGGTTGTCCGTACTGTGTAAGTTGTCACGCAAGGTTAATGAACTGAACAAATTTAGGATATTTAGATTTTTCAATAAATTCATTGGTACTTTATAATAGGATATCATACAAATAGAAAGAAGAATTTTTTCAAGTCAAATCAAGTTTGTTTTTATTGCGTAAATTCATATGCTTAATAAAATATATGTACATAGGTAACAGGAGATAAAAAAGAAACGAAAACAGGAAAACTTGATTTTATTATTGAATAAGAAAAATATTTTTAGATACTTTATAATATCAAGATGTAAAATAATAAAAACAAAATAAAAAAAACTAAAATTGTTTAAGGTACTACATGAGACCTGCATATATATATTAAATAGGTACAAATTAACTTTAAAAATATTTTGCATTCTTTTAATTTATGTTTACCTGGTGATTTACGCTTGCAAAAGCTAGTTCGACTCTTTCAACTAATTTAAAAATTTATTTATTTATTTATTAATACGAGCTTAAATCAATCAAGTTCCAATAAAAATACTTAATCTATTTAAAGCTAAAATCAAACAACAACAATAAAATAACTAAATAATAATATTTAAATGAGAAAAAAAAAAGAAATTACAATTTATAATTAATTAAAATAAAAACTAAACTATAAATTACAACAAAATTAGTTCAATTAGGAATCCTCAGGTCAAGGGTTATTCAATAACTTCATTCACACAAATATAGGTTCCTTTTAAGTGATTGTTCTCTTAGTAGGTGGTTAATATGGGGTTAATATATGTTACAAAGAGACATCATTCTATTAATAGGTTCATGTTTCCCATAATTAGTTCTACGAAAATGTAAGTTAAATATATTTACAAATCTTAATCTGGAATATGAAGAAAAATTGAGTTTAGCAAATAATTGAGAAGATAAAATATTACCTGTAATTAATTCGGTTAAGAACACTATATCTACTACTTAACGACGTTTCTCAAGGGTATGAAGGTGTAATAAATTTAGTCTATGTTCATATGGCTACCTAAAGGATCTTCCCTTGAAAGAAAGAGTAAAACAAATCTTAGAAATTTTTCTTGAACTGATTCGATTCTATTTATATGAATATTATAAAATGGACTCCATACTTGTGAAGCATATTCCAAGTTAGATCTAACCAAATAAGTAAAAAGAGATTTTAATGCATAAGGTTCATTAAATTCTCTTGCCCAATGTTTAATAAAACCTAGCATAGAGTTGGCTTTATTTAAATAATAATAAAGGAAGATTTGTTAACATTAAGTTGAAGATTATTATTGCAACATCAATCATAAAATCGGTTAAAATCAGCTTGCAAGATTAAAGCATCTTCTAAATTTTTAATTTTAAGGAAGATTTTTATATCATCGGTGTAAATTTTAATATGGCTATTATGTATTAACGAAGTAACATCATTAATGGAAATAATGTAGAGGTTCAAGATGACTACCTTGGGGAATCCCTGTGACAGCATCGAATTCTTAATTCACATACGTTCGCAAAGATAGGAGTAAACCCAATTAATGCAAAAAATGGGGAATTTTAGTTTATCCAATTTAAAAATATTAATATTGTGCGGAAGAAGATGAAGAGCTTTACTAAAATCATCTATATCACATTTGTTTGAAAACCATCCTCCATGTTATTGATAAAAGAAGAGGTAGATTCAATAAAGTTAGTTAAAGTTGTTTATTTTTTTGAATATAGTATATATACTTATTTATTAATTCATATACATACTATGGTCAGCTGATATGAATATTATAATGTTTACTTTTATATTAAAAAGTTTCTTTTTTTTGGAAATGCAGCTTTTTATTTTAAATAATAAATAATTAAAAACTGTTGTATATCTTTGTTAGTTATCATTTATTATTTATCATTTCGATTTTTTTTTTTTGTCGATATTTCGGCAACATGGTTTATTCCCATATTCAGTGCCTAGTAAATTGTGATAAAATGAAAATTTATGAAATTGTTTGAAATATTTATGTATATAATATACAATAAAGTGTATAAAAATTATATTACAAAATTTTTTTATTAATAAATTATAGGTGAAACTGGACGAGATATCAAAATACGAATGAAAGAACACAAAAGAGACTATGAAAACGCCAACAAATCCAAAAATAACATCAGCATGAAAGACACATATTTTAAAACTGTCTGCGTAAGTCATGCGATAAAAAACGACCATCACTTTAATTTTGACCACCCTGTAATCTTAAACATTGAACAAAATTGGCAAAATAGAAAAATATAGAAGCTCTCAACATTCAAATGCACAGAAAAACAACAACAAATTTCAAAACCAATACACAATATTTACATAACGCATATAAACAATTAATCAACTCTATTAGTTAAAAATTTATTAAGTAATTCATTTTAACGGGTTTATGACAATTTTTAATTTTTGAAGAAAAAAGAATAAAAAAAATTTTTTATTTTTAATTTTAGTCAATTTTATTATATTTAATTCAATAATAATTTAATTTTATAAATCTAGTTAAATTTTAAGTTAAGTTAATGAAAATAAAATACAGAAAAATTTTAAATACAGACACTTTTATACATTTAATGTAGGTTACGTTTTTGATAACGTAGCAATTTATATTACTTTTATGAAAAATGATAACTGTAAATTATTAAAAATAATAATGATAATACAATGAATGGATTTAATATTGTGCAATGATTAAAAAAATTAACATATTTGATTAGAGCATTAAACTTTATTTAAGGTTTCAAATTTAATTTGATTTTTTGTTAGTTAATAAAAGCTTTTTTGTAAGTAGAATAATTTTAATATTGATGATTGTTCACTACTCTCGCTCTAAAGACGTGACGTCCTCGGCTCGCGTAATGTTTTGTAGTGCGTTAATTGTTGCTATTTGCATTTGCTTGTTGATTAGAAAGTTATCTATTGTTGGTTTTTGATTATTTACTATGATTTTGGTACGTGAACCTTTTTTTAGTAAGTAAAATAGAAACAAAGCTGTTGAAATTATACCAATTATCCCGCGAGTTGTCCCGACTGTAGTTGAATTGTTTTTAGTTTCTATTACGAGTTGAAGTATTCTTTTTGTATTATTCAGGTGCAGATTATGGACATGATCTAATGTTATTATTTCATTATGATTAGTAAAATTGATATTGATTAGTTTGGGTGGAATTGGCTCGTGAAATACTTTTGTGTTTGTTACAAACACAGTATCGTTGATATTTAATTTGTTTTTGAATGTGATAAGGTAAGTACCCGTTTTTATTGTGATTTGTTGTTTGTCATCTTCCAAAACTTCTGCCGGAGAGTTATTTATTAACAGACTACATGAATTATTTATAGAGCAAAATCAAGCTTTACTTTTACATTTTTTTATGTTTACTTTACATTTTAAAAGCAAGAAATTTAAAAGAGTTATTACAATATTAAGAAAAGTAAAAGTGCATTGAAATAGCTCCTTTAAAAACATTTCTCGATAAATTAAAATCAAACAACAAAAGAATAGAATTAAACTTAATGATGCATTTCGTAATCACTTCATTCCGAGGATAATTTGTTCTGTGATAAGGAACACTTAAGAGACCGAAAGAAAGTAAAGATCTAGGCGGGGTATAAAGGTAAACAACACAAAAGATCCGAGTAATCAATACGCCCATTCAAAATATCAAAAATAAACATAATGCACGCAATATGCCTCCTATTCAACAAGCTATCTATCCCAAGTAACTTACATCTTACACTGTACTCAAATAGTTCTGATAGTAAATTTAATTTAAATAAAGCAAATTTAGTTAAAACCCTTTGTATCCCCTCAATTCTCCTAATATGACAATAATAATTTGGATCCCATATAACACAGCAATTTTCTAACACAGATCGAACTAAACTAAAATATAAAGTTTTCAATGTTAAAATATTATGAAAACCTTTAGTATTTCTTTTCAAAAATCCCAATCTGGAGAAGCCTTTAGCACAAATATAATCGAAGTATTTTCCGAATGAGAATTTCTTATTAATTATGGCGCCTAAGTCTTTTATTTCGTCCACACGAGAAATACAAGAAATACTATTCTATATTGAAAGCCAATTGGATTAACACTACCCCTAAACGATATCACGGAACATTTGGACATATTTAGGGTGAAATTATTTTGTTCACACCAACATTGAATATTATTTACATCATGTTGCAACTGCAGACAATCCTGGATACTAGTAATTTTGTAATAAATTTTTAAATCATCAGCATACAATAAGATTTGACTATATTGTAATTCCAAGGGGATCTCATTAATCATTAAGATAAACAGTAATGGCCCTAGGTGACTGCCTTGTACACCAGATTGAACATTAAACTCATTCGACTGAAAATTACCTATATTAACAAACTGCTTCCTATTGCATAAGTTAGACACAAGACATTTTAAAATGACTTATCGAAAACCTAAAGCAGCCAACTTTCCACACAATAATGATAATGGAACACGATCAAAGGTTTTTGAAAAATCCAAATACACTGAATCAACCTGAAATCCGTTTTCAATAGCATTAATAACCATATTAGAAAAAATCGCTGAATTCGATGTGATGGACCTACCGGTAGTAAAGCCATGTTGGTACGGACTAATAGCACCACTAATCTCACGATAAATTTTCTTGTGCACAACCTTCTCAAAAACTTTCGGAATTACCATTAACTTTGCAATACCAATTTGCAGAAATACTAAGCTCGCATATATTTAAAATTGAGTTAATCTTACTACAATTAATGCTTAGAGCCGACTATCACTATAAATTCCATTAAAAAAATCAGCGAAAAGATTCACGGTGGACTGCATATCCAAAGAGCTCTTAGACATATAAGTCATATGGACAGGCAAAGCTGAGCTATTTATAACTCAATTGACATGAATCCAAAATCGTTTAGGGTCATTCCTAATATCATCTTCCATTTGTAGTATATATTGTTTATATAAGAATCTAGGTAGAAACTCATATTCAATTTTAAGTTGTAGAAATACTTTACGGTATTTATCGCTTAGAAAAATAGCGTACTTTTTATGCACCTTTTTTTTGGCATTTTTCAGTCTTTTTAATCCCCTTGTTATCCACTTCGGACCACAATTGCCTACGGGACATCTCAAAAGAACAAAAGCACGAAATGCATCATTAACGCTATTTAAAAAATATTCATAATAACAATTTAAGTCATTATTAGAATTAAATATAGAAACCCAATACAAATTCATTGCATTGCATTGCATTGCACAATTATATTCAGCAACCGTCTTCGACTGATTAATAATAGCATCATTTGAATTAAAATGATAAAGTTTCAGTTCAGTAATTACCGGTGAAGGGTGGCAATCACTTACAGCTAAAGGAAACTCAACAGTTTTAACAGCATAATGAAAATCACTCGATACAAATATCAAATCAAGAAATTTACATAACATGTTAGACACATTGTTGATTTGTATTAAGTCATATGCCAGTAATCCATCAATAAAATATGACTCAGCTGCTGAAGATACTTGAGTAGGGATCAAAATTTTGTCCTCATCATCCATAACCCAATTGACTGAGCTTAAATTAAAGTCGCCAAGAGAAACGGTAAGATCAAATTCTTTAGACGTCCTTCTCAATAAATATTGTCAGTATGTTGCTTATAAATTTCAAAAGAAGAATTTGGAAGAACATAAATAAGCAAACAAAAAGATGTGATCCAATACCAAATGGATCAAAAATCATAATACATATCCGTTCGACAGAGGCATGTTCAAGAGAGATTGGTAAGCAATTAAATTTCTTACGCACAGCAATCAGTACTCCTGCACCTTTTTGAGATATTATGTTGACAGCAATCAGCTCTGAAGCAGTTATAACATTGTTCATCAAAGAATTCAGATGAATATATACCTGGATAAAGGCAAGTTTCAGTAAGCGAAATCACATCAAAGTCATTTTCCAGTACAGCTAATTTAAAATCTCTCAGTTTAGTACGCATCCCATTAATATTTTGATAATAAATATTTAAAGATTTAGTGAAAGAGTTAAAAAAATTTATAGTGGCTGAGTTGTTTAAAATCATAGGAAAAGCGAAAGAATTTGAATCATCTCCGACATCAGGTATATTGCCGCCGGAGGTATTGCCGCATCAGGTATATTGCCGAACTTCTCATTTGCAATTGGGCACCTGATTCGTTTTTTGAAGCAATATTGTTTAAAGTTTTGTCTAATTGATTTTCGAAGTTAAATATTCTCACGTGAACACCAGCAGGCCAAAAAGCAGGATCGAGTAGCTCATTATAGACGTTATCGGGGGCACCAAGCTTGAACGAAATAAAATATAACTGCGATATCTTGATCCCTTTTTGGTCAAAGATTTACACACAAATGATGAAGAGTTGCTATGAGACTTATCCGCAACAAAATTCATCAGTCATCAAAAAAGATCGGTTGTAGATACATCATTTCTAAGCCTAGGCACATGGAACCAGTTAAGTTTACGTTTTACTGCTAAATGTGCAAATTTACTATGGTTCCCTACAAAACCATTATTGACGGATGAAATCATATTGACATTTGTATTTAGGACAGCAGAATTATCATGGTTCGCACTAACATAATCAGCATCACTATCAATGGTTTTGTTAACACCAACATGCAATGATGACATCACTGGAGCCAGGTTAACATTTGGCACATTAGTATCAGCGGAACTAGGAACAGAATACTGATTAGAAACATTTAAATTCGAAGAAGATGTTACAATTGACGAAGACGTTGGAATCGCTTGTTGAGCAGAAGGCAAAATCAAATTCAAATTATCGGCTGTCAAAGAATTTGCAATCGACGGTAAAGCAGAAGAAAATGCTGTTCAACGGTAAAGTCAAAGGTAAATTTATATTCTCATTATCTGCTGGTAAAGTTGAAGACTCCATATAACCCAAATCATAAACAGGACTCATCACAGATAAACCAGGAGAAATTACTTAAACTGTAGGAGCGACGTCATCGACGACATCATCATCATCGAGCGACATCGATAGGTAGGCAATTTATATTTACTCCTAAGCACCCTATCCGATGTAGTCCTTCTCAAGTGACTTCCACTATCATCACTCACAGCCCAACCCAATAATGAAGAGAAATCTTCTTCAAAGCAGTTAAACTCTTTATTAAAAATTTTTACGGCATTTGTCATTTTATTTAAGGCCTTTTTAAATGCGTTCAATTACTTAAAAGCCTTTCCGTCGCTAATTGAAGTGCATTTAGTACAAAACCATCTAAATCCCGAATCTTCCATAGATACGGCCTCAATATATTTGTTACAAATTCTTGTGGAAGCAAAGGAACTATGATACAATGATTGACAGGAATTACATTTAATAAATCTACAGTATATTTCATCCGAAGATTTGTACACCACACATTTAGCCATAATTAAATTTTGAAAGAATTATTTACCAATTAAGTTATAATTTAAATTCAATAGTTTATTAATAATTATTCAAAATTCAATAATTCGATAATTCAATAGTTTATGAATAACACACAATTCAATTGAAAATTATAAATTAAGACACAAGAGTTTATTAAAGATTATTATGAACATTCTAATTAAAATAATAAAATAATTTGGATACTCTGACACTAATATTTAGATATTTAGAAAATTTCATACAGTTTATAACTCAATAGAATATTAATAATTAGCAATAATTCAATAGTTCAATAATACGATTGTTTATCAAATAATTACATTCAATAGATTAATCACTTATATTATTAATAAAAGTTTAATACAAATAAAATAAATGCGATGGATTAGATAATTGATAATAGATAATTGCTTAATTTTTAGAAAGTTTTTAATTATAAATTTAAATATATTAAATAAAGTAATAATGATATCAAGCGCTTCAAGTAACACTGTGTTTCGTTCAAAAGACCAATATATAATGGTTAGCACAATGGCAGCACTAAGTGATTATGACAATTAGTGGCAGTTGCTTTATTTAATTCTTTAAAATTATTAATTTTAGTTATGAAATTTAATTATATAAATTTTTAGTTTATATAGTTGTTTCAGATTATTATAATTGCTCCAAAAGTTTAGCTACTAAGTATTGATATTATAGTGTGTTATTATTTAAAATTTATTATGTTAAATTTTTAGTCTTGTATGTATTTAAGTTGAGATAATTTATAAAATGTTTGCATTAATTTAGTTATGTTTGTGATTATAGGCTATTTAAATTAAGTATTTAAAATTTTTTATAATAGTTATTAATTATTATAGTTTATTATTTACTTTGTTTCAATTTAGTTTATTAATATTGATTTCATATATTGTATTGAAATGATATTACAATATGCAAACTAAATAATGCAAATAATGTGCATATGATCATTAATATTGTATTAATATTATACTTAGTTTATAAACTTCTATATTGTTGAATATCCAAATGTTATTTTTGTGAAATTATTAACAATAAATGTGAAAAAAAATATAAAAATACATATGTAACCAAAATAGAAGTATAAAAAGAAATTGTTTGTATTTATCAATGTCGTGCTTTTGATGAACCGATATTCACTTTGAAAAAAAAAATGAAGCACAGTTCTATCTTGCAGTCTATATATCTAATATTTAACTTCTTATTGCACTTTTGTGATAATAAATTATTAACCTACAAAATCTTTAATAAATTTATAGTATTAAATGAAATTTTGAATTATAATTTAATTTTTAAAATTTTAAAAATTTTATCACTTTTGATATGACCGCTACTACGTCGACCAACCGAAAAATATGTTTTTTAAATTTGTTAATAGGAATGCAGGTTTCGTTACATTTTGCTATATTATCGGTTTCTAATAAGATGTGCTTATTATTGTTATTCACTGTACCTATATAAAATAATTTGATTACAAATGTCTTTAATTTTTGGTATTTTTACAATGTATTTTATTTGATCTATGGAACTATAAATTTTTATCTGCGATAATAAGAGAATGTCGGTAGTAGGTATTGAATTGTGCAGTTGAATTATTTTATTTATTTCAAATAAATTTAAAATTGACGGTTCACTACGTTTAATTTTGAAAGTTGTTAAATCGGATATTATCATTCTATTTCTTATTATGACTAAATCAAAAATTGAGTCCTGTGAGTTATTTTCTTTTAATATTTTATTTTCAGATTCGACTAATTGATTAATTTTTTGGGTAAGTTTGTTAATATGATTTTCAACATTTTGGTTTATATCTACTTGTGAGTTTTCATTTGCTATAAAAGCGGCTTCGGTGTTTTGTAATTGGATTAGATCATTATGATCAGGGTTTCCCGCGATAAATTTCCATATGCTTCCTATAAAATCCAAAGATCTTTTTGCTTGGTGATGTGTACTTTGGAAAATTGTCAAAAGTTTTTCCATCTCGTTTATATCATGCTCTATAAGCAAATAAGGATCTTTCTAGTTTTGAATGAATGCAATAAGTCTTTGTTTTCTAATAGAATTTCTTCGTATTGAGTTAGGTTCACGGTGTGGATCAAATAAAAGTAGCTATAATTTAACATTACAGTTCCTTTCCTGACAGGTATGATGGGAGATTTTGAATAATCTCGTATTTCTGCATAAGTTATTTGCCTGAAATTTGGAAAATTTAAACTTTAGATGGAAGTAAATGTTTTAAATTATCTTTATGAACTATTTGGCTACTAGTAAGCCTTACAGAAGAGCCTAGGTCTTGAAAAATTTCGACCTCTTTGTATATGTCTTTAATTTTGCTCCCAAGTCTAGTGTTTATTTTAAGAAGAGCTTTTGTGCCAGATTGAAAACTTTTTTGAAATTTATTTTTGTTGTGATATTGGTTATACTTTTTTTGGGCTATTTCTAATTTGGATATTATATAGTTTTTAAGTTTACCCGACTGTTCCTTGAGGATGTCTATTGGTCTGTATTCTGTAGTAAAATGTATCGAAACATTACATTTATGTGTACTAGAGAATCAATTCCGTTAAGTCCATTTGTGTTTTCTCGCACTGGGAACATCTTGCAATTTCTATTAAGGTTGAGTGGAATCTTTCCACTTGACCGTTACTTTTACTATGAAGCGGAGGAACTCTCAAAGAGTTGGCTTAATGTCAATTATAGATTTTGATTTAATTGGCTTAACAATAGCCAATTTTGAAAATTTGTCTAAGCAAGTTAAAAACAACCGTCCTTCTGTCGAAAATATGTTTAAATGTAAAATCTTGAGGTTTTCTATCATATTTCGCTTTTTGACATATTTTACAATTGGTTGTAATTTACTTTAGTATTTGTTTTAAATCAGGGTAGTAATATTGATCAAGTATTTGAGATAAATTTTCCTTGTCATTTTCCTTATAAAAGAAGGTTGGCGAGAATTCTTCTATCGAAGCCTTCCATCTTTTAATTTTACTATTGGGATTTCTTTCGGAAATAGCAAATTTCAAGGGTTGGTTGTCTGTATAAATGCGTATGTCACATGCTCCGTAAAGATAATTTCTTAATCAGTTCAGTTCAGTTCAGTAATTACCGGTGAAGGGTGGCAATCACTTACAGCTAAAGGAAACTCAACAGTTTTAACAGCATAATGAAAATCACTCGATACAAATATCAAATCAAGAAATTTACATAACATGTTAGACACATTGTTGATTTGTATTAAGTCATATGCCAGTAATCCATCAATAAAATATGACTCAGCTGCTGAAGATACTTGAGTAGGGATCAAAATTTTGTCCTCATCATCCATAACCCAATTGACTGAGCTTAAATTAAAGTCGCCAAGAGAAACGGTAAGATCAAATTCTTTAGACGTCCTTCTCAATAAATATTGTCAGTATGTTGCTTATAAATTTCAAAAGAAGAATTTGGAAGAACATAAATAAGCAAACAAAAAGATGTGATCCAATACCAAATGGATCAAAAATCATAATACATATCCGTTCGACAGAGGCATGTTCAAGAGAGATTGGTAAGCAATTAAATTTCTTACGCACAGCAATCAGTACTCCTGCACCTTTTTGAGATATTATGTTGACAGCAATCAGCTCTGAAGCAGTTATAACATTGTTCATCAAAGAATTCAGATGAATATATACCTGGATAAAGGCAAGTTTCAGTAAGCGAAATCACATCAAAGTCATTTTCCAGTACAGCTAATTTAAAATCTCTCAGTTTAGTACGCATCCCATTAATATTTTGATAATAAATATTTAAAGATTTAGTGAAAGAGTTAAAAAAATTTATAGTGGCTGAGTTGTTTAAAATCATAGGAAAAGCGAAAGAATTTGAATCATCTCCGACATCAGGTATATTGCCGCCGGAGGTATATTGCCGCCGGAGGTATTGCCGCATCAGGTATATTGCCGAACTTCTCATTTGCAATTGGGCACCTGATTCGTTTTTTGAAGCAATATTGTTTAAAGTTTTGTCTAATTGATTTTCGAAGTTAAATATTCTCACGTGAACACCAGCAGGCCAAAAAGCAGGATCGAGTAGCTCATTATAGACGTTATCGGGGGCACCAAGCTTGAACGAAATAAAATATAACTGCGATATCTTGATCCCTTTTTGGTCAAAGATTTACACACAAATGATGAAGAGTTGCTATGAGACTTATCCGCAACAAAATTCATCAGTCATCAAAAAAGATCGGTTGCAGATACATCATTTCTAAGCCTAGGCACATGGAACCAGTTAAGTTTACGTTTTACTGCTAAATGTGCAAATTTACTATGGTTCCCTACAAAACCATTATTGACGGATGAAATCATATTGACATTTGTATTTAGGACAGCAGAATTATCATGGTTCGCACTAACATAATCAGCATCACTATCAATGGTTTTGTTAACACCAACATGCAATGATGACATCACTGGAGCCAGGTTAACATTTGGCACATTAGTATCAGCGGAACTAGGAACAGAATACTGATTAGAAACATTTAAATTCGAAGAAGATGTTACAATTGACGAAGACGTTGGAATCGCTTGTTGAGCAGAAGGCAAAATCAAATTCAAATTATCGGCTGTCAAAGAATTTGCAATCGACGGTAAAGCAGAAGAAAATGCTGTTCAACGGTAAAGTCAAAGGTAAATTTATATTCTCATTATCTGCTGGTAAAGTTGAAGACTCCATATAACCCAAATCATAAACAGGACTCATCACAGATAAACCAGGAGAAATTACTTAAACTGTAGGAGCGACGTCATCGACGACATCATCATCATCGAGCGACATCGATAGGTAGGCAATTTATATTTACTCCTAAGCACCCTATCCGATGTAGTCCTTCTCAAGTGACTTCCACTATCATCACTCACAGCCCAACCCAATAATGAAGAGAAATCTTCTTCAAAGCAGTTAAACTCTTTATTAAAAATTTTTACGGCATTTGTCATTTTATTTAAGGCCTTTTTAAATGCGTTCAATTACTTAAAAGCCTTTCCGTCGCTAATTGAAGTGCATTTAGTACAAAACCATCTAAATCCCGAATCTTCCATAGATACGGCCTCAATATATTTGTTACAAATTCTTGTGGAAGCAAAGGAACTATGATACAATGATTGACAGGAATTACATTTAATAAATCTACAGTATATTTCATCCGAAGATTTGTACACCACACATTTAGCCATAATTAAATTTTGAAAGAATTATTTACCAATTAAGTTATAATTTAAATTCAATAGTTTATTAATAATTATTCAAAATTCAATAATTCGATAATTCAATAGTTTATGAATAACACACAATTCAATTGAAAATTATAAATTAAGACACAAGAGTTTATTAAAGATTATTATGAACATTCTAATTAAAATAATAAAATAATTTGGATACTCTGACACTAATATTTAGATATTTAGAAAATTTCATACAGTTTATAACTCAATAGAATATTAATAATTAGCAATAATTCAATAGTTCAATAATACGATTGTTTATCAAATAATTACATTCAATAGATTAATCACTTATATTATTAATAAAAGTTTAATACAAATAAAATAAATGCGATGGATTAGATAATTGATAATAGATAATTGCTTAATTTTTAGAAAGTTTTTAATTATAAATTTAAATATATTAAATAAAGTAATAATGATATCAAGCGCTTCAAGTAACACTGTGTTTCGTTCAAAAGACCAATATATAATGGTTAGCACAATGGCAGCACTAAGTGATTATGACAATTAGTGGCAGTTGCTTTATTTAATTCTTTAAAATTATTAATTTTAGTTATGAAATTTAATTATATAAATTTTTAGTTTATATAGTTGTTTCAGATTATTATAATTGCTCCAAAAGTTTAGCTACTAAGTATTGATATTATAGTGTGTTATTATTTAAAATTTATTATGTTAAATTTTTAGTCTTGTATGTATTTAAGTTGAGATAATTTATAAAATGTTTGCATTAATTTAGTTATATTTGTGATTATAGGCTATTTAAATTAAGTATTTAAAATTTTTTATAATAGTTATTAATTATTATAGTTTATTATTTACTTTGTTTCAATTTAGTTTATTAATATTGATTTCATATATTGTATTGAAATGATATTACAATATGCAAACTAAATAATACAAATAATGTGCATATGATCATTAATATTGTATTAATATTATACTTAGTTTATAAACTTCTATATTGTTGAATATCCAAATGTTATTTTTGTGAAATTATTAACAATAAATGTGAAAAAAAATATAAAAATACATATGTAACCAAAATAGAAGTATAAAAAGAAATTGTTTGTATTTATCAATGTCGTGCTTTTGATGAACCGATATTCACTTTGAAAAAAAAAATGAAGCACAGTTCTATCTTGCAGTCTATATATCTAATATTTAACTTCTTATTGCACTTTTGTGATAATAAATTATTAACCTACAAAATCTTTAATAAATTTATAGTATTAAATGAAATTTTGAATTATAATTTAATTTTTAAAATTTTAAAAATTTTATCACTTTTGATATGACCGCTACTACGTCGACCAACCGAAAAATATGTTTTTTAAATTTGTTAATAGGAATGCAGGTTTCGTTACATTTTGCTATATTATCGGTTTCTAATAAGATGTGCTTATTATTGTTATTCACTGTACCTATATAAAATAATTTGATTACAAATGTCTTTAATTTTTGGTATTTTTACAATGTATTTTATTTGATCTATGGAACTATAAATTTTTATCTGCGATAATAAGAGAATGTCGGTAGTAGGTATTGAATTGTGCAGTTGAATTATTTTATTTATTTCAAATAAATTTAAAATTGACGGTTCACTACGTTTAATTTTGAAAGTTGTTAAATCGGATATTATCATTCTATTTCTTATTATGACTAAATCAAAAATTGAGTCCTGTGAGTTATTTTCTTTTAATATTTTATTTTCAGATTCGACTAATTGATTAATTTTTTGGGTAAGTTTGTTAATATGATTTTCAACATTTTGGTTTATATCTACTTGTGAGTTTTCATTTGCTATAAAAGCGGCTTCGGTGTTTTGTAATTGGATTAGATCATTATGATCAGGGTTTCCCGCGATAAATTTCCATATGCTTCCTATAAAATCCAAAGATCTTTTTGCTTGGTGATGTGTACTTTGGAAAATTGTCAAAAGTTTTTCCATCTCGTTTATATCATGCTCTATAAGCAAATAAGGATCTTTCTAGTTTTGAATGAATGCAATAAGTCTTTGTTTTCTAATAGAATTTCTTCGTATTGAGTTAGGTTCACGGTGTGGATCAAATAAAAGTAGCTATAATTTAACATTACAGTTCCTTTCCTGACAGGTATGATGGGAGATTTTGAATAATCTCGTATTTCTGCATAAGTTATTTTCCTGAAATTTGGAAAATTTAAACTTTAGATGGAAGTAAATGTTTTAAATTATCTTTATGAACTATTTGGCTACTAGTAAGCCTTACAGAAGAGCCTAGGTCTTGAAAAATTTCGACCTCTTTGTATATGTCTTTAATTTTGCTCCCAAGTCTAGTGTTTATTTTAAGAAGAGCTTTTGTGCCAGATTGAAAACTTTTTTGAAATTTATTTTTGTTGTGATATTGGTTATACTTTTTTTGGGCTATTTCTAATTTGGATATTATATAGTTTTTAAGTTTACCCGACTGTTCCTTGAGGATGTCTATTGGTCTGTATTCTGTAGTAAAATGTATCGAAACATTACATTTATGTGTACTAGAGAATCAATTCCGTTAAGTCCATTTGTGTTTTCTCGCACTGGGAACATCTTGCAATTTCTATTAAGGTTGAGTGGAATCTTTCCACTTGACCGTTACTTTTACTATGAAGCGGAGGAACTCTCAAAGAGTTGGCTTAATGTCAATTATAGATTTTGATTTAATTGGCTTAACAATAGCCAATTTTGAAAATTTGTCTAAGCAAGTTAAAAACAACCGTCCTTCTGTCGAAAATATGTTTAAATGTAAAATCTTGAGGTTTTCTATCATATTTCGCTTTTTGACATATTTTACAATTGGTTGTAATTTACTTTAGTATTTGTTTTAAATCAGGGTAGTAATATTGATCAAGTATTTGAGATAAATTTTCCTTGTCATTTTCCTTATAAAAGAAGGTTGGCGAGAATTCTTCTATCGAAGCCTTCCATCTTTTAATTTTACTATTGGGATTTCTTTCGGAAATAGCAAATTTCAAGGGTTGGTTGTCTGTATAAATGCGTATGTCACATGCTCCGTAAAGATAATTTCTTAAAGTTTGCAGAGCCCAAACAATTGCAAGTAACACGCGCTCATTCGTTGCGTAAGATTCTTCCGTTTTGCTTAGAGTTCTGGAGATGAAAGTTATCGGTCTTCCGCACTGAGGCCCCTAAGGCACTTAATTGTAAAAATAATTTTAATTACATTACATTGCTGATTTTTTTAAAATGATGTAAGTACCTACAAATTTAAATATTAAACTAAACTTGTAGGTATTAGAATAATATTATTCTGCACTAGAAGCATCTGTTGTTAGTTCAAAAAGTTTCCGAAAATTGGGATGCTGAGGTAGTACTTCTTCTGAAGCTAAATTTTTTTAACCCAATTAAATGCATCTAACTGGCTGGTCTATATGAATTTTCGCATTTTTCGATTGCTTGGTACCAATATTACCGTTTTCGCCTCTAAGATACTTTGTAAGGGGTTTAGTAATTCGAGCATAATCTTGAATAAATCGCCTGTAGTAACCAGCTAAACCAAGAAAGGCACGAATATTTCGAAGATTTGTCGGTTCAGAATACTCTAGAATGTCGTTGACTTTTTTTGGAGTTGTTTTTATACCATGTTCATTTACGACAAATGCAAGGAATTCGAAATAAAGAATTTAGATTTTTTTGATGAAACGCGCATATTTGCGTTCATTAGTTTTTGTAAGATATTTTCAATATCTCGTAATTGTTGTTCAATATCTTGTAAATGTTGAAATATTATAAATATTATAATATTATAAATAAATATTATAATATCGTCGATATACACGTGACAAGTTTTACTGATTTCATCTCTTCAAACATCGTCAATTGCCCTTTGAAAAATGTTAGGAGCTTTTTTCAAACCAAAAGGTAGGCGACAAAATTCGTATTTGCCATTATTTATGCTAAATGCTGTTTTCTGAGTATGTTTAGGGTCCAATAGAATTTGGTGGAAACCACTCTTTAAGCCTACGGTGTAAAAAAAATTTACCTGTGCCTAAATTTCAAAGAATTACCGAGGTATCCGGGATGGGATATTTGCCAGGGACAGTAAACTTATTTAATTTTTGAAAGTCGATAACAAGACAAAGTTCCTTGTTGCCATTGTCGTCAGTAGTTTTTTTCGAGACTACCCATATGGGACTATTGTATGGGCTTCGAGATGGTTGTATAATACCATCTTTTAAAAGTTGGTCTACTACGTTATTTACAAATTCGGAATAAGCTTGTGGGTAAGGGTATGATTTTACGTAAATAGGGGTTTCAGTTGTAGTATTTATTATTGCTTTCACATTTGTATTGTAAGGTAGAGCAACATTAGGATCAGCGAAAGCTATTGAATTTGCTGTATTAATTCTGCAAATTTATTTTGAAAATTGGGTGGAATATTATTATTATCGAAATCTATTGCTATATAATATACTTCTTAACAATTTAAAAACTTTAAATTCTCACTACCGTGTTCGCAGCTTAATTCGTCTTTTACGGTGTCAATTTTAGCCTGAATGGACTTCATGAGATCAAATTCCACAATTGCGTCAAAAGATGAAAGGCCGGGTAAAATAAAAAAATCTGAAATATGCCCAAACAAATTAATTTTGCTTTTGTTTTTAATTTCAGTAAAACCGGACACAGTTTTTACCTTAAAAGGCTTATCTACTTTTTTAGTTCCTATTAAATGCGGAAGTGATTTGATATAATTTTTCGATGTACCGGTGTCCAGGAGTATTTTTAAAACAATTTTGTTATTTAACCTCTTCTCAATATAAGGTAGAGAAGAGGGTTTTACCCTAAAAAATTAATTTCGTCAAGAAAGTCGTTTTCGGTTGGTTCGTATATTTCTTCGGTTAATGAATTATCAAAACTTTCTTCTTCGTCTAAAAAGTATTCAGAGTTTATTTGCTGCTCATTAATGTTATTGATACGTTGTATTTTAGGATGATTTATTTGGGTTGAGGGTTCTCCACCGTGTTTTTTTGCTGAATTTATTAAATTGGGAAATACTTCATTAGATTGACCAGCTGTATTTTGTCGTTGCTGGATAGATGGATCGTTTCTTCTAAGATGTGACACACTTGGAACAATGTCCATTGGCGTGGGGTAATTAGAATTTTTAAAAGCGATTTGTGCGTTAGAAGGAAATGTTTTCTTGAAGAGAAGATTCTTGGAAGTTCTAGAATGATACTCAGCATGTGAATTTGCGAAACGATATGTCCATCAATTACTTTCTAGTTCTTGCGCCATCGGAAGAGCGGATGGTAAATCGAAGGGTCTTTTCGAATAAACTATATTTCCGATATTAGGTTCAAGGCTTGATATAAAGGTTCTTAAAGCATCTTCGCGGTATTTGATGAGATATGAGCCGATTATGGTTTCATCACTATACTCCATCATGATTTTTGTAGTAATAAGACTTAGTTGTTTTTCTACTCTGTCGTAATAATTGCTGATGGAGAGTTTACCTTGTCTTAACAGATTTTTGCTAAAATTAAAAGAAATTGCTGTTCTAGAATATGTAATGGGCGTCTATCTGAATTCAGTTTTTTCATAAATTTCTTTCATATAAATAAAGAATCTCTTTCAAGAAGAATACTTTAATCTATCACCAGTGAACTCTGATAGACTTCTTACAGTTTCTAGTGAATTAGATTTACAGTTTAATAAGTCAATTTCTTCATATTTTTTTTATTGAAGGTTTGGTTTCTAAATCACATACCTTTTTTTTAGATCTTCTATCTGTTTTTCTAACAGTCCGTTATTTCTTTTTAATAATTCTGCTATAGTGGCTTGGAATTCTTGAACCGTTGCCATTTTAATAGTAATTTTTAATTGAGAAAGGGAAAATCAAATTATTTGGAGTTGCAGATTTCAAAAATTTTAAAAATTTAATTTTTTCAATTATCTGTAGTTAATTTAATGTTTTCAATTAAACAGTAGTTATTTTTTATTTAATATTAAAAACAATATTAAAAATTTACTACTTCAATTTTCTATTTAGAAAAAGATAAGAATATTTAAATTTAAAATAAAAATTATTTTTTTCGATAATTTATAGTTCCATTAACAACATTTATTTTTTATTTAATATTAAAAGATTATTTATTCAATTTACTTTGAAAAAATTTAACTTTTCTATAATTTATAATTTTATTATCGATAATTATTTTTGTTTAATATTTTTTAAGTAATTTTATTAAAAATTTACTTATTAAATTTTTTGAAAAAAAAAAAAATTTTTTAAATCAAAGAATATTTAAAAAATTTTACAAAAATTTAACTTTTCTATAATTAATAGTTTCCTTAACAATAGTTATTTTTATTAAATAATTTTATTTACTTATCTTTTAAAAATTTACTTATCCAATTTAAAACCAAAGAATATTTAATAACAAAAATTAAATTTTCGATTATTTATAGTTTTATTAACGATAATAATTTTTGTTTAATATTTTTTAAGTAATATTTTTTTAAAATTTACTTATTAAATTTATTGAAAAAAAAAATTTAAAATCAAAGAAAATTTCAAAGATTTAAGAAAAATTTAACTTGTCGTTAATTTATAGTTTCCTTAACAATAGTTATTTTTATTTAATATTTTTTTTAAATAATTTTATTTACTTTTCTTTTTAAAATTTACTTATCCAATTTAAAATCAAAGAATATTTAATAACTCATATTTCATATGTGAGGATTACCTCACGAGGGGCTGTAAGGAGAAATACGAGGGGCTGTTAAGAAGTATGTTTGATAACATACACAATTTATTTTCTAGTCTTGATAGTGCTAAATCGGTCTTATTAGCCAAGACTAGTCAAACAATTAGTGCCAACACCAACGCATTTCAAGATATGGCCAAATCATTTGATGCACTATGTAATGATCTTTCTACAAAAATATTTACTCTGAATAGTGACTTTGATGATCCCTACTCCGGTTTCTAGCAGGAACTGTTAAAATTAATTCCAGTTCAAATAAGTAGCTTGGAAAGAAACTTAAAAGATGTCATCGAAGCCGGCCCTAGTCGTCAGCAACCGTTTTTAGATTTAGACAGTTTGAATAGTATACTGTCAGCTCATCACCACAAGCTACTTTCTAATCTCGAATCACTACATAATGATATTTTAAGTTCGTCGTATTCTATGTTATCTGAACTTTTGGAAGAGTTCAAGGGCCAAAATACTTTAATTTCACCCATTAGTCATACTCCACTGACACGTATTAAAAATGTTTTGTCGGATCATAAAGCCGTTCAAACTGACCCCATAACTGTTCATAAATTTGGAGTTCAGTGGACGGAAGAGGATTGGAATTGCAGAATTCGTAAATTAAAACTATCAAATCAATATTCAACCATATCCAAAAATACGAACAAATCATTGGTCATCAAAGGTGTTCCTTGCTCCTTCAGTGTTAATGGTGTGCTAAGCTTTTTAAGAAAGGAATTCAATATCGATACAGTTTCTTGCTCGATTGTTACACCTAAACGAATAAGAAAGAAGAACTTAAAATATCTCTGTTTTCTACTATCCGGCCCGGCTTCTTGCATGGAAATATTGAAACATCTTAACAACTTTACTAAGTGGAGTAAACTCGAAAATATTATTATTCAAGTAAGTAAGCCTAAGGTTAATGAACAAACTATACTAAATAATAAAATCAAAAGAAAAAACAAAATTTTAGCAAACAATATCTCACAGAATTACACACTCAGTTCTTCGAAGTCTCATGAATCTACTTTTATTAAAAACTCTACTCATATCAAGAGTCTTCTAGATATACCTGTTGTCGCTCCTTCTAATTTTAACAATTATCCTAAATCTATTTCTAATTCTTGCTCACACTCCAACTCTCATTCTCACCCTATTTCTAATACTAATAAACATCTAAACACACTAATCCTATTAAAGTTCCAAACAATAAGGAAATTACCGATTGTTATTTAAAACATAAACTGTCTAAATTTAAACGATCTTTATCATATACTTTTACTAAATATCAAAACTTCAAGGTGAAACTATAAAACCGTATAGTAAACCAAGGCAGACTAATACGAGTAATCTTAACAAAAATACAAAAAAAAAATCATTCTGAGTCTGGTCTAAACTCTTCCATGGTTAATATTTCTTCTTCCGTCTTAAACTTTAATATTTCTGATGAAGTTAATAAAGATGTACTCTCCTCTTCAACTAATTTAAAAAGCGATATTGCTTCAGTTCCACCTGTTTTAGATCCTCTGTTACCTCTTGTCGTAAAAGTTACTCAAAAATCTCTAGAAGATAATAAAAATAGTAGATATGTTTTAGCTAGACTGAGAGATAATAAAATTTTTGAAAATGTTAGACTTTATTTGGCTTATTTGCACGATAAACCTAACTCTGTATGTATTGGTGGTAAAACCAACACATCATTAAAAATTGCTATCCAACAAGAAGGATTACCAACGGAAGTCAAGGAACTTCGTCACATTTTCGTGAGATATTTCGAAACTTTCAATATTTCACCCCAATTAGCTTTATCTGACCTTGAGTCCTATGCTTCTCATATTTCGTCTAATAGAATTAACTACCTTCAAAGGGCAAGAGAAAACCATGATAAGTACTTTCGTCCCTTACCCAGTGAGAAAAAGTTTAGTTAATGTAACCAATATTAATTCTTCTTTCAAAATTTTCTCATAAATTTTCCATGTACTATCAAAATTTAAGAGGGTTACGAACTAAAACAAAAATTATTTTTTCTAAGTTATTACTCCTCGATTTCGACATTTTTATTTTAACTGAAACATGGCTTCATTCGTCAATTAATAATCTTGAACTCTTTCCTTCTATCTATGCTGTTTACAGAAAAAATAGACATGGTTCTCTTATTTCCGATAGTATTCCTAAAGCTGGTGGGGTGCTAATAGCTATCAAAAATACCTTCTGTTCTTGTGAATTAACTTTACCATTGATTGATTCGGATGATATTATTGAAATTATTGCTATTAAAATCAAACAACAAACAAAACATCTTATCATTATTAATTGCTATATTCCTCCCGCTTCAAGTATTGAACTCTTTTCCAAATATTTAATGTTAATAGATTCTATTTCTGGTAATTTAGATCCTGATGATGAAATAATTCTTTGTGGTGATTTTAATTTGCCGAATATTACATGGATTGTTCATGATGAAGAACCTTACCTAATTCCAACGGAACTTTTAAATAATTGTAAATGATTGCTTATCGACTATTTAAACTCCTTTAATTTTCAACAGGTATCCTCTTTATGTAATTTTCGTGGTAATCAGTTAGATCTTGTTTTTACAACCAACTGGTATAATTTAGTTTCATTTGATTGTCCATTGGAACTGATAAAAATTGATCTATATCATCCGCCAATTTGTTTTTCTTTCTTTCTTCCTGACTTACAAATATTGATGTAACTTGTTCTTACTCTTTTAATTTTCATAAAGCGAACTTTGAAGGTATTAATAATTATCTATGTTCTTATGATTTCTCATTTTTTTCTTCTTCTCATCTCAATGAGTCAGTCAATACTTTTTATGAAATTCTTTTTTCCTGAATATTACGTTTTGTTCCGTTGGTCGTTGACAGAAAAAATTCAACAAGTCCGCCATGGCATACTCATCTCATGAAATTAAGAAACAAAAAAAATAAAGCCTGGCGTAAATTTATAAAAAGTAATAGTATTTATCATTATATAAATTTCTGTTACTTGTTTGATTATTTTAAATACATGTCTGATAAACTTTATTCAAATTATATTCAAAATATGTCTTCCAATATTAAAGCTAATCCTAAAATATTTTGGAAATTTGTAAATTCTAAAAGAAAACGCGATGAATATCCAGTTTTGATGAAGTATAATAATAAAACTAGTAGTGATCCTAAAATTATTCCTGAGTTTTTCCGTGACTTTTTTTCAGCTAGCTATCCTGTATCAGCTTTTCCCATAAATCAAACAGAATTTTCTCATTTAGACTTTTTCACAAAAACTACTTTAGGCTTTATTAATATTGATGCTAATGTGATTTTAAATTATATTAGTAAATTAGATGATAATTTTATCCCTGGATCAGATGGCATCCTCAATATTATCTTGAAAAAATGTTCAACTTCCTTATCAAAACCTCTTTCTATTTTATTTAATCTCTCGTTAGCTAGTGGTATTTTTCCTTCATTTTGGAAGAATGCTCTCATTAAACCTATTTACAAGAAAGATCAAAAAAACGATGTAATTAATTATCGCCCAATAGCTAAACTATCATCTATTCCTAAACTTTTTGAGCTAATAGTATTCGATTCTATATACGATCACTGTACTTGTTTTTTATCTCCATATCAACATGGTTTCGTAAAAAAAAAATCTACCACCACCAATCTAGTTGAAGCTACCTCTATTTTCTTAAAAAATATGGAAGAAGGGTTCCAAACTGATGTGATTTATACCGATTTTAGTAAAGCTTTTGACTTGCTACCACATAATATTATCATTTTTAAGTTGAATAAACTAGGTTTTCCTGCTTATTTCGTAAATTGGATTTACTTTTATCTCTCCGATCGAAGTTACTCTATTTCATTTAGATTTTAAAGCTACAACTTGTGAACCCCAAGGCAGTCATCTTGGTCCCCTTTTATTTATAATTTCTATCAACGACGTTATATCAACTATATTAAACAGCGAAATTAAAATCTATGCTGATGATATGAAAATTTATAAAAAAATTACTTCTTTTGATGACGCTTTAGCTTTACAGGACGATCTTAGTAGTTTTTATATTTGGTGTTGTAATAATAACCTCCTTCTAAATATAAAAAAATGTGCTTTTATTCGCTTCACTCGTCGCTCTATTCCAATTTTGTATTCATACTCTATTAATAACCAATTTATTATAAATGTCAATTTAATTAAAGATCTTGGCGTACTATTTGATAGTAAGCTTTCATTTCAGTTTCACTACACCTATATTTCAAATAAATCGAATTCTATGCTTGGTTTTATAAAACGTTGGTCTAAGGACTTTAATTATCCTTATGTTCTTAAATCTCTCTACACTTGCTTAGTTAGGCCTAACCTTGAATATGCCAGCCAAGTTTGGAACTCATTTCACCAAACCCATATAAAAAGGTTAGAATCTGTTCAAAAAAATTTTCTTAGATTTGCTCTTCGTCATCTACCTTGGTCTAATCTTTTAATTTTACCTCCTTATGAACATAGATTAAATTTGATTCATCTCTACACCTTGGAAAAACGGCGTGAAGTTGCTGATATCATATTCCTAAGTGAACTGATTAATGGAAATATTTTGTCATCCCAATTACATGACAATTTAAGTTTTTGTTCCAATTCCAGGTTAAGATCTGCTAATATTTTCAATGTACAATTTCACAGAACCAATTATGGTAAACATGAACCGATCAATAGAATGATGTGTTTATGTAATAAATATAAATCCCATATTGATTTCTTATTAACAAAAGATTCTTTAAAGAACTGTCTATATTCGTGTCATTAATTTTTTTATTTTTAATTGAAATTCATAACCTAAGGTTTATTTGATTATCAAGTCAACTGAAGCTTATAATATTTAATAATTTAATATTCTGTTATTTACCAATTTTCTAGAATAAGCTAATTATCTTCATTAAAAATTTATTGTTTTGTTTTGTTAATACAATTTCTTTATTTCTAGTTTGTGAATTCAAATTTAATTAATAATCTTTAATTGCAGTTTTTATTTTATTTTATTTTTTTTTCTCTTTATATTGTTAATATTAATTTTAAGTAATATTTTGATTTTGTAACCTGCTTGATCTAAGCTTGTAATGAAATAAATATGATTTCTAACTAAAATTTTAAAAAAATTAAATTTTCGATAATTTATAGTTTTATTTATTTATAATTTTATTGACAATTATTATTTTTATTTAATATCTTTTTAAATAATTTTACTAAAAATTTACTTATTCAATCTTTTATTTAAAATTCCCAGTAAATATAGGTTAATATGTGATATTAAATAAATAAGTTTTTTTATAAAAATCTTAATAGAAACCTTTTAACTTATAGTACGTTGTTTAGAAGCGATATTATTGTCCATCTTCTCAACATATTTGTACTCCCAATGTCAGCAGGTTACAAATCACAATTTTCACACTTTATAAATAGTTTTTTTTATTTTTTGTTTATTTAAGTTCTTTGCTTTTTCTATATTTAGAAATAAATATACTTTCTCTTATAGCGAATTTTTCACCTTTTTTTCCAAGTACTTAGTGATTTTTTATTTAACATTTAATTTAATAATTTTTTTTTTTTACGAGGGACGGTGGAAAACATCAAATGTCACTCAAAGGAACTGCACGAGGTTCCTCTGAGTAGTGTTGGACTCTAACCAACCAAAACCACCCCCTTTAAAACCAAACTATAGGATTGGACTTTAATACATAATAATATAATGTACAGCTTGGTTTTGGGGTAACGGACGGGGGAAGGATTACTGGGGTGTTTGAATATAGCAAAATTGGGATTATGGAGGATGAAGGGAAAAATTTGGATAGTTATTTTGAAGAAAGATGTTAGTGTTCTTCTTGAATTTCAATATATCGTACACAAATGAATTACCAACTTTTGGGAACACATGTGCGGGCATAAGGTTCCATAAACGCGACGTGCGCATGACAAACGAATTTCCGAATGCTGTATTGCGCCATCTTGCCAGTTCGACAGTGTATGGGTGGGCATCTGTTGCACTCCTCGTTTCACGTTGGAAAACTTTGAGTGGAGGCATCAATTGTTTTATTTCTTTAGAACAGATATTCACGCCTTCAAGGTATCTATAAAAGAGGGTCCATGACCCAACAGTACGGCGATGGCAAAGTGGAGTGAGCGCCAATAAGACGAATAGCTCTGTTTTGCACTTTGTCGAGATAACCCAGCGCTGTTTGGGGTGCTCCAGCCCAAATATGTGCGTTATACTCCATTTTCGGCCTAATGTACATTTTATAGATGTTGAGAAGATCGGAAGGACAAAAGTAAGCTTTACAGCGATACAAGAAACCTAGACATTTAGCAGCATCTTTAGCTATACCAAAAATATGATTTGACCAGGTCAATTCTGATTTAACTCAATGCCCAGAATGTTTCAATCTGTTGAGTGCTGCAAAGCTTCACCCTGAAAAGTCAGGTTGGGTGTAGTAGTAGCGAGGTTAAACAGCATTGCGTTTTTTTGAAACCGTTGCTCTGAACCCGTATTGTCGATCATGAAGCGAACCTCTACGATCCAGATATTTGAAAAGCTTCTGGTTTACTATTTTTTCCATTACTTTGGAAAGAACGGAGGTTATAGTAATAGGACGGTAGTAAGAGGGATCGCGTTTATTACCTTTTTTGGAATTGGGAAAACATGCGCAACCTTCCATTGGGTAGGGTGAATACTCGAAGTAAAGGAAAGATAAAAAAGGTTGCGTAGAGGTTTTGAAATACTTGAATAGGTATTTTTAAGAACCATGGTAGTGATACCATCTGGACCGGCTGATTTTTTTGCATCAAGATTTTTCAAGATTTTCATCACTGCTCTTGTCCTAAAGTATATTTTACCGAAGGAGTAGTCAACTTCAGGAACAGTTGGTGGCTTTAAAGTTGGCTGAGGCAGTGTCGAGTTGAAAGAGAACTGCTTGCCAAAGAAGTTCGCTTTCTCTTTGGAATCTGACACAATCTTGTATTAATATCAACAAGCGGAGGAAAAGAAGATCCGCTAGCGTCCTCTTTAAAACTTTTTGCAAATGACCAAAAGGATTTGCTATTCTTAGGCATGTGGATAAGTTTGCGTTTCAACTTTAGGTTGAATAAGAATTTTTGCCTGTTTATAGCTCTCTTGCACCTGCTTCGAACCACTATATAGTTTGACCTGGGAGCCTCTGACCTATTGCTTTGATACAGTTTAAAAGCCTCCTCCTCTTTAAAAATGGTTTCACTGCAAATGCGATTTAACCAAGATGTGGATTTCCGTTTAATAGTTCTCATGGAGTGAGGAATAAATAACCTCATTCCAAGTAAAATTGTTTCACAAATCGCATTTGCAGCAAAGTCGACATTCCTATCGCGGAAGCACAATGACCAATCAAAGGATCTGAAAAAACTGTTATGACTCTGCCAGTTCGCATGGCTGTATCGCCGTACTAATTTCCTGGGAGAAGTCCTTTGATTGGTAATTGGGCCTACCCGGAAACTTATTTTAACTAAACAATGGTCGGAGCCACCCAGCGGGGAACCAACTGAAACCACATATTTTTCAGGGTGTGTGGTCAGGAACAGATCCAAGAGGCAGCTTTCTTGATCAGCACGAACCGGGATCCTAGTGGGATTTTGGACAAGTTGAAAAAGATGGAAAAGAGATGAGAATAGTTCAACTTGTTTCCCAATTGAGTTTTGACTCAGAGAGGTGTTACTAGAAAAGTGAAGCCAGTCTCTATTATGAATATTGAAATCATCCGCCAGAACAATTTCAGTTCCTGGATATGAATCCAAAATTTCATTGATCTGGTTTGAGAGATTTTCAATTTCCACAACAGTTTCCTCTTCACTTGAGTTGGGTGATCTGTATAAGAAACAGAAATGTATGACTTGCTTTCTAACAAGGAATTTACCCAAACATAGTGGAAAGTTGGGCTACAATATTTGAATTTATTAAGAGTGTTCAAAGCTGTGTCATTTTTAATATAGATGGGGATACCTCTTTTAGACACGAAATGTAAAACGAGTTTGTAGCCAGTAATATTAAAATTATCATTCTGCCCGTTAACTTGAGTTTCACATAGGGCAATAATTGCTGGTTTGCTATAATTTAAATGGCAAGTGACGGCATTGAAATTCGTCTGTAAACCGCGTATATTGCAGAAATCTACATTAAAATTGGTAATTTTGTAAAATTTTAAAAAACAATATAAGTAAAAATCAACAAATTAAAATTTATGATTAAATAAAAAAGTGTATATCAAATTAAAATTTAAATTGATAAAGAAACAATAAAAATTATATGTGTTCGATATGAATACCTCGAGCTTGACAACACAATTTGTTTGTAAATTAAATTAAATTAAATGTTTGCCTTGAATGTGCAAATGATTTATAAAACGTTCAACGGTTTTTAGCATACACTGTGAAGTGACCTTATTGAATGCAGTTACAACCAAAAACACACCCAAAGCAAACCTTACGTGCAATACAAAAAAAGAAAAAAAAGTACGTTATAGCAAATAAAAGTTATTGATTAATTAAGTTGATATTTACACACACTATTATAAATAATAGTAAAATTTACAATAATATTAAACTCTTCTCAAGATCTTTTATGATAAAGTAAAAGTAAATTAGAATAAGTAAATACCACCAGAAATTACAAATTAAAATTACAGTTTAAGTTATGGTGGTATTGATTATTGAGAAGAGAAGAATTGGAACACTGACATCTATCAACGGGATGGAGTGAGAAGGATATTGGTTTTGCTTTGTTTATAACTAGGAGATGTTAGAAAGAAAAGAACAAAAAAAAAAAAAATTAAAATTAAAATTAATTAAACAAAGAAACCGCGCGAGTTGAATTAGAAAAAATTAAAAAAAATAAAATATAATAAATTAGTCAATTTTGAATATACTAAATATTAAATAAATTTAAAAAAAAAAAAAGTGAAATTAAATAACAAAAAAATAAACAAATGTGATATTAAAAAAAGAAATGTGTTATTAAAAAAGCAAAAAGAAAAAGTACTTATCTTACTGCCGCCATTGGAAGTGCAGCCAAGGTTTAAAACGTGTTTTATATTTATTTTGCACTTTTTACTTTGCACATAATTAAAATTAAAACAAAACAAAAAATATAGATAAAAATAAAAAACAAGTGAATTTATTAGTTAAATTAAAATTAAAATTAAAATAAAATATATTAAGTTAAATTTAAAAATTGAGTAAATATTATTTATATTTTTAATTATACGTAAATGATGTTGTCAAACCGACGGTCAAACCTAGTCAATTTAATGAACATTTATAGTTTTTATCTTTTTCACTTTCGTTCTGATTTTAAATTTTAGATTTTTATAAGTAGAACTATTTACTAGATAAGTTTTTGTTTTTTTTTCTTTCGTTTTCTTCTAAGAAGAAATTTTTTTTTTAATAATTAAATCTATTTTCCTTTCTCCTATGTAGAATTTTTAGATTTTTTTGTTTTGTTTTCTCCTATGGAAAAATTTTTATAGAAAAAAAAATTTACGTTGGGTGCCAGTTAATGAAAATAAAAACCCGGTGTTTTATTTCACAATACATTTTATTCTAATGAACATTTTAAAATACAGACATTTTTATACATTTAATGTTAACATAAAATAATTCTTATACACCTCATTATATATTATATACATAAATATTTAAAACAATTTTATAAATTTTCATTTTATCACTATTTACTAGGCCATGAATATGGGAATAAACCATGTTCCAGAAAAATATCGGCAAAAAATCGAAATAATAAATGACAATTAACAAAGATATACAACTCTTTTTAATTATTTATTATTTAAAATAAAAAGCTGCATTTCCAGAAAAAAGAAACTTTTTAATATAAAAGTAAACATTATAATATTTATATCAGCTGACCATAGTATATATATGCATTAATATATAAGTATATATACTATATACAAATAAATAAATATATTGAACGCGGGAGGAAGGAAAACGTTTGTCAACACAAATTTTGACTACATTCACCGAAAATTTTATAGTGATTCTAAAGTACAATAATACAAATATGAAAAATGGACTTAAGAAAAAATGCGTATAATAGTATTAAATATATGAATATCGAGAGAGCATACGGTAAAAAAACAGTAAATATCATGAAATAATACTCACGCACCCACGTTAAAGGTACAACACTAAATAATAGACTCAATTACTTATATAACAATATTTTGTTTATTTTTATTGTGTTTATTGTGATTGTATCCCTAAATTTATTAAAGACAAAACACACATTTTCAATAGTTTATATATACAGACAACAAAACACAAACATAATATAGATCAATTTAAAAAACAATTTGAGATTAAATTTTTAAATACAGAAATTAACATATGCAATAGTTTAATTAGAGCAAATATAATAGAAAGAGAAAAATTAATTAATAGTTTAAATAAAATGTTACCAGCAGACATGGTCAAAGTATTCTTAGAGTCTTAAAATCAAAAACAAAGCATGGAACTTAAATTATAAACTAAAATTAAACAAAAAATTCGTCAGAGATAAAAAAATTAAATAATTTCATACCAATTGAAATTGGTGTATTAATCTGACAGGAAAAATTATTCGTGAAGATATTAAACAACTGACAAGTCTCGGATCTCGGTTTGCATTACCTGTTACTAAACATAATTCCCACATCATAAAACTTATTGCAGACGCAGAAGAAATAATCCCATCTAACAAAGAGCACACAGAAGAAAATAAAACAACATACGTAATAATATTACATCGATCATAAATAATTACATGAAGAAACCACAAACCCTTAATGCTCACCAAAAGAAAATACTAAAATCCAACAAAATAGCAAAACAATTTTTGAAAATAATAAAACCATATTTGCGTTAAATAGCGACAAGGGCAATAAAACTGTATTAATAGATGAACAAATTTATAAAGACAAAATGGAAGAACACTTATCTGATCAAAACACATATGAACTCCTTCACACAACACATATTATTAAGAACAAACTGAAGAAAGAAGTTAATGACCTTATAAACGAAATATATCAAAGAAATACATAAATAAATCAGATAGAGATGAATTATTACGCGACAATGCCATTCCACCAAGAATATATTGAACAATAAAAGTACATAAAGCAAATTACCCTATCAGTGACTACTATTAATACACCGACTACTATTAATACCCCGACCAGTAAATTAGCTAAATTTCTAAAGAAAATTCTGTGCAATATAAAAGAAACTAAATATAATATAAAAAATTCTTTCGAATTCAAACAAAAAATCAAAGATATAAAAATTGAAGATTATGACAGCCTAATTTCTCTTGACGTTGTATCTTTATGCACAAATATTCCACAACACGAAGCAATAGCAACTATTTTAAGAAGATGGCCAAAAATAAAGACGCATACACGCTCATCGAAAAAACACTTTATACAAGCATTGCAACTATGTACATGTAAAAGAAATTTTTTTTCTATTCGACGATAAATACTATAAACAAACCCACGGACTTGCAACGGGCAGTAGTCTATCTAGCATATTAGCAGAATTTGTTATGGATGCCATATTAGACAATATAATACCAAAACTACCTTTTTCGCCAAAATTCACATTTAAATACGAAGATGACATTATAACGGGAGCACCTAAAGATAGAGAAGAAGAAATACTTGAAATTTTCAACACACATCATAACAAAATTAAATTCACATTAGAAAAAGAAAACAAACAAACAAAAGTAATTCCATTTTTAGATATAACATTAATTAGGGATAATAATAAAATTTTGACGCACTGGTATAAAACAGAAATAGCTTCAAACAGACTGCTCAATTATAACTCAGCACACCCAGGGTCATGAAATACAACGTGGCATTGTCTTTCGCACATAGAGTAATTAAATTAAGTGAAAAGAAATTCCATAATGACAACTTCAAGACGATTAAAGAAATAATAAAAAGGAACTGCTATCCTGACAACATGATAAACAAAATTATAAGAAAAGTCAAATTTAATAAACAAAAACCAAATAACCCTAATAATGGAAAATTGACATACCGTAAAATGACATACATACCAAAGGTTACTGAAAATTTTATAAAACATCTGTCTAAAATAAATGAAAACATAGGGAATGGGCTTCAACCTCACACAAAGTTAGAGGGACAATTTTGAACAAAACAAAAACCAAACTTGACAATGTCCTATGCACATTAGCTGTATACAAAATTTCATGCAATAATGACAACTGTGATAAAATATATATAGGTGAAACTGGACGAAATGTCAAAATACGAATGAAAGAACACAAAAGAGACTATGAAAACGCCAACAAATCCAAAAGTAACATCAACATAAAAGACACATATTTTAAATCTGCCTGCGTAAGTCATGCGATAGAAAACGACCATCACTTTAATTTTGACCACTCTTTAATCTTAAACATCGAATACTATTGGCAAAAAGGAAAAAATATAGATGACCTCAACATACAAATGCACAGAAAACAAAAAACAAATTTCAAAACCGATACACAATATTTACATAACGCATATAAACAATTAATCAACTCTATTATTTAAAAATTTATTAAGTAATTCATTTTAACGGGTTTATGACAATTTTTAATTTTTGAAGAAAAAAGAATAAAAAAAAACTAAAAAGTTTTAATTTTAGTCAATTTAATTACATTTAATTCATTTTATAAATCTAGTTAAATTTTACATTAAATATTTGTTAGTCCTTTAATTTCCTTCCTTAGTTTGTGATCTAAATTTTAACATACATATTTAAAAATATACAAAAGATGAATCATATAAAAATGTAAGTTTTTAATAAAAAAAAAACCTATTTACTCTTATATAAAAATAAAAAATGTTTGTAATACAATTTTAACATAAAATAATTTTTATACACCTTATTGTATATTATATACATAAATATTTAAAACAATTTTATAAATTTTCATTTTATCACTATTTACTAGGCCATGAATATGGGAATAAACCATGTTCCCGAAATATTGGTAAAAAATCAAAATAATAAATAATAAATGATAATTAACAAAGATATACAACTGTTTTTAATTATTTATTATTTAAAATAAAAAGCTGCATTTCCAGAAAAAAGAAACTTTTTAATATAAAAGTAAATATTATAATTAGTTAAAGTTGATTTCAGTTTTGCAAAGCCATATTGATAACATAATAAAAAACAAGTACAATGATCATAAATAGTATCAAATACGATCAATTCAAAAAGTTTCTGAATATATTATGATAGTTTCGCAATTGGGCGATAATTTGTTACATCATTTTTAAAATTTTTGTTGTGAACAGGCTTAATAAGAGAAGTCTTCCAGATAGAAGGAAAAATACCAGAAGTCAAAGAAAAATTAAATAAGATGGAAAGGCCACATAATGAAATCGAAAATTTTTTTTAAAATATGTTTGGAATACCATCTGTGTCAGGATTAGAATTATTGTCCAGTTTTTTTAAGTAGTTTAAGACTACATTAGAATCAATATGAATATTAGTAAGCGTTGTCTTAGGAAAGTTAACTAAGTGGCAAAAATAATATTTATTTAAAGAATAACTAACGGAAAAGCAATCACAGAAAAATTCAGAAATCACTTTAGAATCACTACTGTTAGAGTTCTTATAATTCATACAAGTGGGATAGTGATCAGTTTTTCTTTTAGAATTGACAAATTTCCAAAAGAGCTTTGGATTAGTTTTAATATCCGAAGACATATTCCGTAGATAGTTAAAGAAAAGATTATTAGACATTAACTTCAAATCATTAAATAAAATTATAAAATCATTAAAGTCATGATTATTATTGCTTTAAATGAATTTACACTAGGCTTTAATTTTTTCTTTTTTTATTTCTTAAGATTTCTAGAAAACGAAGGCGGACAAGTTTCGTTAGGTTTATCAATAACTAAAGGAACATGTTATGAAATAATATAATGAAGGATTTTATAGAAATTGTTAACTGTTGTCTCTAATTTGGTAGAGAAAAAAAATGAAAAGTCATAATCGCATAAATACTTATTAATAGCATCAAAATTAGCTTTGAAAAAATTGCAACGATAAGAAAGTGCTGAATCAACATTAGGAGACACAGAAAAGAAAATAAAAAACATATTGGAGGATGATATTCATCAATATCGACGAGTTCAAATGGACAGGTAATAGCAACTAAATTAGTCCAGTTCGAATTAAACTGCCTCGAATGAGTATTATAAGCCGAGGATACGTGTTGAAAATTAAAAGAATTAAAAGAATCGAGTACAAAGCACTCAATATTACTAACTAATTCATATAGTACAAAATAAGCGTTTTAACTTTCTTGCATTAGTAACTGTTCCGAATTTTCGTACTACAGCTTTTGAAAACTTCTTTTCTGTCACATCTTGCCGATTATATAATAAACTTTCTTCTGAAACACGTAGTATCAGAACTCTGCCCAAATTCAGTAAACAAGTGAAGTCTTGGTTATTAAATAAGACTTATAATGAGGTGGAAGGATTGTTCAACATTGCAATTTCAATAAAAGATATAAAATTTCTATAATTATGTACAAGGTTTACTTTTGAATTTTAAGGTTTCTTTTAAATTTTAAATTTCTTTTTTGGAGTTTTCGTTTAATAGCTTTTAATATACTTAATAATTACTATTTCAATTTATCAGTTATAAAGAATGTACATCAACGTTTATTTATATGTATATGTATATGTATATGTATATATATTTTTATTTTTATTTTTTTTTCTGTTTTTGTTTTATAATAATGAATAAATGAATGAATGAAATGATAATAACATTTATCAACTGCAATTCAATTTTAATAGCAATAATTTCTATAATTTCAGACCAATCGCATTGAGTAACTAAAAATTGCGAAGAAGAAAATGTATTTTTTTACCACCACTTCTTGGAACCTTTTTGTGTGATTCAGAAACAGATGGCAAAAGACTGTTGTTAACTAGATTTCTTTTGGGTAGAAAGAGGACAAAAGTACTTATCGTTATTTTCTCTCGTCCTTTGAAGATAGTTAATCCTGTTTGATGAAATATGAGGAGCGTACGATTGCAAATCAGTTACGGCACTGTCAGCGGATTTGTTAAATGTTTCATGATATCTCACAAAAATATTACATAAATCATTAATATCGGTGGGCAATCTTTCTTGTTGAATCGCTATTTTTAGCGATGTATTAGTTTTACCACCAATGGAAACGTCGTTAGATTTATCATGAAGATATGCAAGGTATAATCTAACATTTTCAATTATTTTACTGTCCCTTAACCTAGCCAATACGTTTCTGCTGTTATTATTATTATCATGAAGAGCCTTCTGGGTAAGTTTAACAGTCAGTGGTAAAAGAGGATCTAAATTAGATGGAGTAACGTTACGGTTTAGTAATAATGAATCATTATAATTATCAGTAAAGAAGTCAACCTCTATTTCAGGGCGCACAGAAGAAGAGGTGCTAGAATTAACTTTTGATATTGTTTTGCTAGAAGTTTCAGTTGTGTTTAGGTTAGAATTCTTACTAAGGGCCATCATGCCCCTTTCGCCTTAAACAAAGTTATGATATTTACTAAGCTTGTTCGAAATCGATTTTTTAAATTTAAAAAGTTTGTTTTTTAATAAGAATCACTAACAAGTATATTAGATAATTTAGGAAAATTGTTAGAATTAGAAGAAGAGATTTTTTTAGAATGGCGACTGAATTTGTAACGTTGTTATTATTAGAAAGAGGAGCTTTTATAGAATTGTTATGACCATTAACGTTAGAATTAGGGATAGTATTAGATTAGGGATTTAGTAAGAGTTTTTATACTTTGTTTATTATAAATAATTGGATTAAAATTAGTATGATTTTTAATACTTTGATTATTAATAGAAAATCTAGAAAAATTTATAGAATTAGAAGTTAAATTATTTTTATAGTGAATGGGGCTAATATTATTACATGGATTAATATTTGAATTAGAAGATTTAAAAGGAGGCATAGGAAAAGACAAATCAAGTATACTTTTTAGATTAAAACTAGTATTTATAAGAGGTTTATCAGTTATTTAGACATTTTTTATTGAATAATCCACATCTGTATTGAATGAAGATATTTTTAATCATTTTTAGGTTTAAATTTGACCTCACGTTTCCGTTTTTCAATAACAGCACCAATTTTATTCCAAATTTTGATATTATTTGGATGTTGAAGAACCCTCAAATTGTAAACAGATCCAGAGATGAGAAAGCAATGAAATTTAATTCTACTCCTTTTTATCCTCTTCGATGTTAAATTAGTACAGATTACCGAACTAATGTTGAATTTCCCTTTCAGAAACTCAAATAATTTAATTTCAGTAAAGGAACTCGGAAAGCCCTTTAAAAAGATGGACGAGTGATAACCATCACTTATAGGAGAAGGATTATTGCATTGAATAAACTTCATAATCCTTCCACTCCACTTTTTTTCCGTCCATTGTGTTCCAAAGTTATGTAAAATAGTTGACTCAGTTTGTACATCTTTATCACATGTAACAGATGTGATAGAATCAGTTTGAATAATTTTATGGGAAGTATCTACTACAATTCCAGTTTTATCAGATGTTAGCACTTCACCAAGTAATCGCGTATTATGCAATTCAGAGCAAATGTTTTTAAAAATTTCTGTGTTGGTACTAGAAAAGTGTTTAATAACAGTAGCTTCCATACAGTCAAAGTTATCTGGAACTGCGTACATGCCTACAAATTTGAAGTACAGCTTCTTTTGTATTACTTATTTTTGATGGTAAGCCAACAATTATATTATTTGCATTGCCGTTTTCCTGCTTTTTATACAGTAGTTGCTCTACATAGAACAGCTTTTTATTCAATAAATTAGTTTTACTTTCACGTTCATTTAATTTAATTTTTATTTCGTTGTTTTCACTTTGAATTTTCTCATTTATTTTTAGCAGATCATCAATACGATTATTGAAAAATTCAAACGAGCGATAGAATCCTTTTACAACTGTCACCAGTTGATTCACAACCGCAGCCAGAATATTCATTTGCCGTTAATTGACTGAGTTCGAGTATATTTTGAAGTTTGGCTTCTTTTAGTGTATTTGAAGGAGCAGTTGTTGATTCTTCATCACCTTCAATTATAAAAGACTTGTTTGAGCTGTTTGGGCACTCTTGACAGTACCATGTTACAGAGCCGGTTTCAACTACTATGGCCACATCATATGTTATTGAGGCACATCTTGCGTGGGAGAATTCCTACATTGACTACATTGTAACTTTTCTTTAGAAGAAATCTCGTTTGCATTTGTAGCATTGTTTGACCACTTTTATTTAAGATATAATTACTGATTTTTAATTTATCGAATTTGTTTTTATTTTTTCAGTATTTCTGTATGTTTTTAGGTATTATGATGGATATACCCAACTCAAAGAAGGTTTCCAGATTGAAAATAAATGTTTATATTATTTATTTTATATCGTCAAAGTTATCCTTGATACGAGTATTAATTTTCTTTTTCTATTTAAGTTTTGCTTGAATTAACTAGTAGAAAAAATATTTTTTTTTGTTAATTAATTTAGATTTTCTGATGATTTCTGGTAATTTAATATATTTTTTAAAATTTATTTAAAATTTTTTATAAAATTTTTTGAAGAGCTTAAACTTTTTTTATTCAATTTTGCTAAAAGTCAAACCGTCATTATTAATTATTTTATTTAAACAATATGGAGAGAGCATACTATAAATATTATTTAGTTCAATCAGGAAAAGGTTTTGAGGATATTGGCTACTGTTGCATTCTGTTGTAACTTATCAAGGGAGTCGAGGTTTACGGAGTTTTTGCGGTGGACTTTTTAAATATTTAAAACCAATATTTACATCTCGAGCTAATATATTAAAAAGAAAGGTTATTAACTCAGGTATTAATACTTTACAAGCCGTTCAGTTAAGTATATTACGTTCTGAAGAAGATTCCTATAACCCCAATGCTTCTCTGAATAATCCATCAGTCATAGAATTTGTTTCATTAGGTCATGGTGATACATATAGAAACTTATCTTCTACAAATCTAATTAAAAGTACAAATTTTAAAAAAAGATAGAACATAATGGAATAAAGATAAAGGAAAAAAACCCGATGGAACTGCTATACAACAACCAAGTGTAGCTAATAATATGTTACACTCATTAATAAAATAATGCAATGTTCAACTAAATGGAAAGAATATATCTCCATCAGATGGCAATTACAGAGCTTATATTGAATAATTCTTAAATTACGATACAGATGGCGCTACAACCCATTTAGAATGCGCTGGATGGACGTTAGATATGCCGAATAAAGGAAAACCAGATAATAGTGGTTCAAAAGAACGTCAAAAATTATACCAAAATAACAATGTAGTAGAACTTATGGGTAAACTACATTTAGATATATTTAACTTCTCATAAATAAAGTTGATGTTCGAATTCTCCTAACATTAAAAACACCAGAATTTTACAAATTTACCAAAATTTTTATAATCACAAACGTATAGAGGTAAAAAGTTTTACAATTCGCCAGAATAATTCATCAACATCACTTGATAATATTTTCATTGGAAAGTTACAAAACAGAAAATGCAGGTTACTTTGGAAAAAGATTAAAATTTATATTAAACGTAAACGAAGTTCAGGTACCCAATTTAGCAATTGAAACTAGTTTTTCCGAAGAAATTAATTGCGTATAGTACATTTTTTTCAGTACTGGAATTTACCATAATGATAAAAGGCATCAGATAACAAAGTCTATGTTTAGCAATGGATTCTTTATATTAGCTTTTGGTTTAACTCCATATGCATCTGGAAATGAAGTGTGTCAAGGTTTACTAAACCAGGGTACAATTAGAATAGAGGCAAAACTATCAAAACATCATCCCCTTACATCAACACTAACTACTATTGTTTATGGAGAATTTGATGCAAACGTACAAATTGATAAAAATCGAAAAATCCATACAATTTCAAACACTTTGATATTTCACAATTTATATTAAACGTAAACGAAGTTCAGGTACCCAATTTAGCAATTGAAACTAGTTTTTCCGAAGAAATTAATTGCAACAGTAGAGCGTATAGTACATTTTTTTCAGTACTGGAATTTACCATAATGATAAAAGGCATCAGATAACAAAGTCTATGTTTAGCAATGGATTCTTTATACAAGCTTTTGATTTAACTTCATATGCATCTGGAAATGAATTGCGTCAAGCTTTACTAAACCAGGGTCCAGGGTACAATTAGAATAGAGACAAAACTATCGAAATATCATCCCCTTACATCATGGTTTACTGCTAACTGCTATTGTTTATGGAGAATTTGATGCAAATCTACAAATTGATAAAAATCGAAATAAATTCACAAACCTATACATAAAATAGCATACATAAAAGTAAATATGAATATTTGACAAAATGTCACTGTCTTGTGCACTTCTGGATGTGGAAAATTGCTGTGATGATAATAATAGTGTGTTTGCCAAAAATATTTGTATAGTTGATATTAAAGAACCTTGTAAAAGCATTGTAAAAGGGCTCAAGTATAAATTTCCAACTAGCGATTTGGCAATTATAATTTTGAAAATTACTCCTCCGGGTGTACAACGATAAAATAAATAAAGTGCTCTGTCAAATACTACACAAATTTGATGCTATAATAAATAAAAAAATCAAAAAAGAGGTTTTATCGAACTACATTTAAGAACTAAAGTATATGATTCGAGTAAATTTGATTAATGAACAGAAATAACCTAGAGTATAAGCAGCATAGAAATAAATCAAGAAATAAGCATATCTAGAAATAAGCAAGCACCCTAGAAATAAGCAGCGTATTAAAATGTAACAAATACACAAAAAAAAATTTTAGAGTAGATTTTGCTTTAAATCAACTCCCAACCGACAAAGCTAAAGATCCATGGACATATTGGTGAGCTATTTATATTCCAAAACATGGATGTATTGAATATTTTGATTCGTTTGGTAAAAATTATATAAATTAGAAATTTTTAGTTACTTAAAAACAATGTATAATTTTTAATGAGAAGAGTTACAAAGTAACTATTCACATGTATGCGGACAATATTGTTGTGTTTATGCGTGGTATAGATGTTGCGGTTATACTATGAACGCCTTTTTAAAAAAATTTAATAACGTAAATCAATTAGAAAACGACAATTTGAAACTTAAAACCATTCAAATTGTCTTTGAAAAACAGAACTCATTACAAACTTATGTTCCTAAAACGTATAAATAATAAAAACAATATAAAAAACTTTTAGTGTAATTGAGGAACCAGGTCAAAATCCAAATTACACTTATTTTCTCAATAAAAGTTATACATTAAAAATTTCTTTGGGTTTGGCTTCGAGTCATTGGAAGCTTTAAATATATTTCAACGTATCGGCAAAAAGGAAATTGCTTTAAAATATCATGTATGAAATAAATTTTATTACCAATTTAATAAAAAACTCAATAAAAAATATAAAACAGAGTTTTGATCATGGGCTAAGATCGGCAAACGGACAAAGCATAACTATTAACAGAGTAGAAGCAGACAAATTTTACTATTTAAATAATTTCCTTAATGCTGTGATGACTTATAATAAAAATGCTGAGCTTAATGTAAAACAATATGTTGGAAAATATCTAAAATTCTGCGATGAACTGCAGAAATTAAGGTTACAACAAGAAATTTATATACCAATTCAACATTTTAATGTTCAATGCAATTATTCAAGGTTATTATATTGAAATTCCTGTAATTTTAAAAGAGAAAATTTGTTATATACTACATAAAATAAATACAATGTGATTTATTGTCAAATATTATAATTTTATTTTGCATTTTATTTATATATTTGTTTACATATAGATTAAAAAATATTTCTAAATAAATCCTCAAAATAGTCAGGATCTCCATGCTGATTATTTATATCCCAAGTTTCTACTTCATCCTCCTGTTCTCGTTCTTCATTTTCGTATAAATCTACGGCTTCGTTTTCGTCTTCCTCTTCCGACTGATCTACCAGGAACGGTAGGAAAATTTTTTCTCTGTCTGCTAACTCCTCATCTTCCACAATGGATGTAATTTCATCATACTGAATCTGACTTTGTGCATTTACTTGATCAGTTTATTTAAACGGAAATGTTGTTTTTTTAAACGGAAATAAATCAGCTTGCATTTTTAGTATTTTGTTCAGTAAAAGTTAGAATAGAAATGAATTAAAATTACAAATAAAAGTCTGCTTATATACTCATGTAAAAAAGTGTAAAAGCAAAATAGATTCAAGCAACTAGTTAGTTTAAATCATGATTTGGTGTATTCTTTTATATATAATAATTATTATCTTAATACCTTTAACATTTTTAAAATTTGTTGACATAATTGTTTAATATAAATAAAATTTCAAGAGTCCAAATAGTAACTGAAATTCGTAGACAGGCAAGACGTAAATTTATTAGAAGAAAGTTCATACAAAACAAATAAATGACACATGGCAAATTGATTTAGTAGAAATTATACCTTATGCAAAGTTTAATAAGGGTTATAAATATATGCCGACGCTCATTGTGAAAACAAAAAATGTTGAAGATTTTTTAACTGCCTTAAAATCAGTTATTAGTAGAGCTAAAGTCAAATTTTATAAAAAAAAATTAATCAATCATTATCATACATTTAGCGAATTAAAAGCATCAATTGTTGAACGATTTAACCATACATTGAAAAATTCCATGTGGAAAAAATTTAGTTTAAATGGATATTATAAATGGATACCTATTGTACAATCATTAAGAAGAAAATTTAATTCAACAAAACAGTACAAGGAAGCTTCCTCCTGAAAAAATTACAAAGAAAAATTAAAAAAATACGTTAGAAATATATGTATAGAACCTAAAATTTTTCATAAAAATAGGTATAAGGTTGGAAATTTTTAAATATAAAGGTCATTTTGAAATTTTGAAAAAGGTTATCAACCAAATTGGACATCTGATATATTTAAAATTGAAAAGATCAATAATACTTATCCTGTTACATATCAATTATCCAACTATACTGATTCGCCAATTTCCGAAGGTTTTTATTAAGATGAGCTCACGCCTTTAAAATATCCAGATCTTGTAGAAAAAATTCTTAAAAGCAACGTAATCGAGTTTTGTTAAAGGGCTAGGCTTTGATGACACCTGTAATACTTGGATAAATAAAAAAGACATTATTTAAAGAATTGTGAAGTTATTAGATATTTATTTACATTTTGAATTTATAGTAATTTCTTTTATAAAAATAATAACATAATATCGAAATTGTAGATTTTTTTGTTTTATTTTTTAATATTCCTTTACAGTCTTTTATATCCATATGAAAAAGAGCTGCCATCTTCATTGAATTTGCGTTTTTCTGATTTGGTACTGTTTTATACCACTGAAATGGCACGTACATAGTTGTACACCACTGATAAAAATATAATCATCATATATGTAATAAATAATATGTTAATACTTAATAGTAATATTTTACAGTAATAAGATCGTTCGATCTTATTGTTTTTCATTGGTACTTGGGACAGTTGCGTTCCATCATTCAATGACTCAAGACTAAGTGCACACAAAAAGAAAAATACTCTCTTTTTAGAAGATTAATAAATACTTTTTTTTCATACATATAATTGTAACCAGAAGAAATATTTGATTTAATAATAAATACCTTTTTTTGTTAAAATTAAATATTTTATTTTTGAACACAAGAAGGAAATATTTCATTTCATTTCATTACTTTTATTTCCAAATTATGAAAATACAAAACTTCATTATAATCTTAAAACTAAAACTATATATCCAAAGTTTAATTCATTAAATGTTAATGTTAGTTATGCAATTCAAAGGAAATAATAAAACGGTCCATCTTTTATACTGATCAATAAGTGATGATGGATCCTATAAATTAAAAACTCTAAAGCAATATATTATTTTATATAAAAATAAAATAACTTACAAATGTAAAAACGCAAAAGTAAAATAAAGGAAAAATTAAAATCCCTAGGACAATGAAATTTGAGGAAAAACAACAAAAAAATTGCTAATCTGAAAACAAGAAAGAAAAAAGAAACGATTTACTAATTTACCGATAAATACTACATTTCTAAGTTGTAAAATTGAAAAAGCTAATGACGTATATTTGATAAAAAAGAAGATGGATTTCTATCATTTCTTATAAAGCTAGGAAGTTTCTTGAAAACTGTTGGAGCAAGTATATCAAAGAAGTGACCAAAATGAGATGTAGGGGCTCTAGGAATCGATGCAAATTGCTATTATTGATTCTTAAATTATAGTTTAAAATATGGCTTTGAGTTAGATAGCCCGATTTAATAAAAAAGATTCTCAGATTTCATATAAATAAAGGGGTCGAAGCAGAAAAATATTAAGTTCTTTAAATAAAGGAAAACTAGAAGGAAAACGACTTTTCCTTGAAATAATTCGAATGATATGCTTATGAGAATATAGCAAACCATTAATTCTGCTGAAATATGTTCCACCCCAACAAGTATTTCCATACTGAAGTTTTGAGTTAAATAAACCCAAATACACCGATTTTAACAGTTCCAAAGAATAAAACTTCTGTAGGTTATATAAATGTCTATTTACAATGCTAAGACTTTTCTTCAAATGAGAACAGTGATCTGACCATTCTAAACTATCATCAATTAAAATTCCAAGATATTTGAAGGTTTTGGCACAATCAATAGTAAAACATGTGGTACAACAAGAAAATAATTCATTAAAAGAAAAATTAAGTGTGTAATCTAAGAAAATTTGAAATTTTTTTTACAACTAGGATAGTGGTAAGATAATGAAAAATCGTTTAACAAACTGAAACACATGTATTCAGTTTATGGTCTAACAACTATTAATTTGTGCAAAAAGAACCATTGCCTAATCAAGTTTAAGTCATAGTTTAAGTTACAAATATTATCAAAAGAATTTTTACAAGAATAAATGAAACAGGTATCATCAGCAAATGCCGTGAGTTTGACTTTAAAATTCTGCGTGAATAAAGAACTAATGTATATGCTAAACAAACTAGGTCCAAGGACTGACTCTTGAGGAACCCCAACTAGAACATTTTCAAGGAACTAAAATTACCACCAATTCTTACTCTCTGTTTCCTCTCTTTAAGATAGGGGCTAAACCAGTCAAGCATAAAACCGCGAAAGCCAGCTTTATATAATTTTTCTAACAGAATCTGATGGCAGACAGTGTCGAATGCTTTTGAAATATCAATAAATAACGCGGAAGAGGAATTTCCAAAGTTTAAGCTATTGCATATTTCACCATAAAATTTAAGCAGTGCATCCTCGGTGCTTTTACCAATTGTAAAGGCAAATTGATTCTTATTGAAAAAATTGTTTTTATTCAAAAATTAATAATGCGTTGTTTGATAGCCTTTTCAAACATTTTTGTAATTGGAGAAAGAAGAGAAATGGGCCAATTAACATTCACAGAAGAACCTTGCTTGAACTAGGGAATAACCTCTGCAATTTTCCGGAAAAAGTCCAGAATGGGCACTGTAATTAAAAATAAAACACCAAACATCGACAGCATAAAACGAAATTTCCTTAGGAATATAATTTGACAATTTGTCATAAGATATAGAAGCGCTATTATTCAAACTGCAGATTAGCTTATACACTTCAAAAGAAGTAAAAGCTTCCAAATTAAAACTATTTCAATGGTTTAGTTAATCTACAATCAAAGGTCAACTAAACTGTTTGAAGGATTAGGGTGTTTTCCGGAAAAATACGAAATCAAAATAAAAAGTAACGCTATTGCCCTTGTGAAGTCAACCCGTAGAATTGCGTTAAGCTTGAAACAAACAGTAAAACAAAAACTAGATAATATGGAAAAACTAGCGGTTATTCAAAAAGTAGATTCGCCAACTGAATGGGTTCATAATTTAGTTATTGTAGGAAAACCAGATAAATGTGTAAGACTGTGCCTCGATCCAAAAGAATTAAACGTAAATGTTATAAAAGAGCCATTTCAAATACCGGTTTTAGAAGATTTAGTAACAAGATTAGAAGAAATGGAATATTTTACAGTTTTATATCTAAAAGACGGATTTTGGCAAGTGCGACTTAGTGATAAAAGTTCTAACATTTGTTCATTTACTACTCCTTTTGGAGTTTATAAATTCTGCAGACTACCTTTCGGACTTACCTCTACCTTTACCTCTAGACTACCTCTCGGGAGTTCCGATACCGAAATTTTTCAGAAATTAAATTGTAAATATTTTAATGATTTACCTGTTGTTATTTATTTCGACGATATAAAAGTCTATTGAAAATCTAAAGAGGATCATGCCAAAAACTTGAAAAAAGTAATTGACTGTGCAAAAGGAATTAATATTAAGTTTAATGCAAATAAATTACAATATTTCCAAAAAGAAGTTAAATATTTAGGTTATTCAATTTCAAAAGAAGGATTAAAAATTGATCCACAGAGAACGAAAGATTTTGTTGCAATGAAAGAGCATCAAGATAAAAAAAGTTTACAGCAGTTTTTAGGACTTATTAACTATTTAAGAAGTTTCATTCCTAATTTGTCAAATATCACAGCATACCTGCGAGAACTATTAAGGAAAAATATAACTTTCTTGTGGTCACCTAACCATTCCAAAATTTTTGAAAATCTAAAAAGTCTAATTAGCACAGCACCAATTTTATGCCATTTCAAAAAAAATGTACCAATTTGCATTCAAACAGATGCATCTGGTAGCGGTTTAGGCAGTTGTTTGATGCAACAGGAAAACCTGTTTCATACGCTTCTAAGACACTGTCGTCGATGGAATAAGGGTATGCAGAGATAGAAAAAGAAATGCTCGCAATATTATTTGCTTGTAAAAAATTTCACACTTACATTTACGGAAGAAGTGTAAAAATTCAAACAGACCATAAACCTCTTGTCTCTATATTTAAGAAAAATGTTAGTGAGATATGTTCAAATCGTCTTCAACGAATGAGATTAAAACTATTAAAATATAATTTTGAAGTAGTTTATATTCCGGGAAAGGAAATGCACATAGCTGACGCGTTATCACGCAATTTTAATGACAAAAATCAAGAACAGGTTGACGATTCTTTCAATTTTGTTGTGCACTCAGTGAATGTTACTGATTCAGAATTAGAACAAATTCGTACAGTAACATCATTAGATAATGAATGTCGAGGTCGAGGATTGCAGATAATATAAAAAAATTCTGGCCTATTCGTAATGAGCTTTACGTTGAGAACGGCATTGTATTTTTTAGAAACCGTATATTAATACCAAGGTCCTTAAGAGTAGAAATATCAGCTGAATTGCATGAAGGGCACTTAGGACTGACAAAGACGACAAAATTAGCTCAAAATCTGGGTTACTGGCTTTAATAAATAATGACATTGAAAGAAAAGTAATGAAAGGATTTTTTTTTTTTTTTTTAATGTATTTCTCTACCACATAAATGTGGACAGGAAATTACACAGCCTTTCCTGTTCAGGCGTGGCTGTACATGTCGTAAGGGGGAATAACTCTTACGACGTGTGTGGGACTCGAACCCACACTCCCTCGGTGTTTGCAGTATAAAAGTATACATTTCTTTAGATTATCAGAAGAGCAACAAAAGAAATTTGATGTGGTTTTAACAAAATTTGATGAATATTGACCCAAAAAAATATACTATACACGAGGGATTTGTGTTTCACTCAAGAAACCAGTTAGAAGGCGAATCTTTTGAAAATTTCTTTACGGAATTAACAAAATTAGTTCAGAAATGTGATTTTACAAATGTAACCGAGCCACTAACGGATCAGATGATAAGAGATGGAATTGTGTTCGGTATAAATAACAAAGATACTCAGAAAAACTTCTAAGGATGGAAGAATTAAATTTAAAAAATATGTCGTGTATCAGAGATAACAAAACAACAAGCACAAAACTTACGAAAAACCAATGAAATTCATCAAGTTCAAAAGGTTAATCGAAAATTAACTAACCGAAAAGTTACTAATTGTGGTAAGTGCAGTTACAATCACATGATAAGTAAATGTCCGGCATTACGAAAAACGTGCAACAAGTGTGGATTAAAAACCATTTCGCCTCAGTGTGTAAAAGAAGTACACGTACTGTATATAACCTGCAAATAGAAAACAGTAATAGTGATGATGAAAATTCCAGTCTTAGTAATATAGTAATAGATACAGTTAATTTAAATGATAATAATATTAACAGTTTAAAAATCATAAATAAATTTGTAGATTTCAAAATAGACACTGGATCAGAGGTTAATACACTACCATATCAGCTGTTTTCAAAACTGGGTGTTCCAAATAAATTAAAAACAATAAATAACAAAGTGGAATCGTACAGAGGATTTGTACTAGATATATTGGGAGCTACGGATTTAAATGTAAGTTATAACAATATGAATTATAAATTAAATTTTTTAATAGTAATAGATACAGTTAATTTAAATGATAATAATATTAACAGTTTAAAAACCATAAATAAATTTGTAGATTTCAGAGGTTAATACACTACCATATCAGGTGTTTTCAAAACTGGGTGTTCCAAATAAATTAAAAACGATAAATAACAAAGTGGAATCGTACGGAGGATTTGTGCTAAATATATTAGGAGCTACGGATTTAAATGTAAGTTATAATAATATGAATTATAAATTACATTTTTTAATAGTAAATTCGAAAAATAGAAGATTAGTACCACTTCTAGGACTTTTTGCATGTAAAAAATTAAATTTAGTAAAATTAGTTGACTCGATAAAAGTAAATAATTTTGAAAAAGAAAAGATAAGTTTCATTTAGGCTAACCGCGAAGTGTTTGAAGGATTAGGTTGTTTTCCGGAAAAATACGAAATCAAAATAAAAAGTAACGCTATTCCCCTTGTGAGGTCAACCCGTAGAATTGCGTTAAGTTTGAAACAAACAGTAAAACAAAAATTAGATAATATGGAAAAATTAGGGGTTATTCAAAAAGTAGATTCCCCAACTGAATGGGTTGATAATTTAGTTATTGTAGAAAAACCAGATAAAAGTGTAAGATTGTGCCTCGATCCAAAAGAATTAAACGTAAATGTTCTAAAAGCGCCATTTCAAATACCGGTTTTAGAAGATTTAGTAACAAGATTAGAAGAAATGGAATATTTTACAGTTTTATATCTAAAAGACGGATTTTGGCAAGTGCGACTTAGTGATAAAAGTTCTAACATTTGTTCATTTACTACTCCTTTTGGAGTTTATAAATTCTGCAGACTACCTTTCGGACTTACCTCTACCTTTACCTCTAGACTACCTCTCGGGAGTTCCGATACCGAAATTTTTCAGAAATTAAATTGTAAATATTTTAATGATTTACCTGTTGTTATTTATTTCGACGATATAAAAGTCTATTGAAAATCTAAAGAGGATCATGCCAAAAACTTGAAAAAAGTAATTGACTGTGCAAAAGGAATTAATATTAAGTTTAATGCAAATAAATTACAATATTTCCAAAAAGAAGTTAAATATTTAGGTTATTCAATTTCAAAAGAAGGATTAAAAATTGATCCACAGAGAACGAAAGATTTTGTTGCAATGAAAGAGCATCAAGATAAAAAAAGTTTACAGCAGTTTTTAGGACTTATTAACTATTTAAGAAGTTTCATTCCTAATTTGTCAAATATCACAGCATACCTGCGAGAACTATTAAGGAAAAATATAACTTTCTTGTGGTCACCTAACCATTCCAAAATTTTTGAAAATCTAAAAAGTCTAATTAGCACAGCACCAATTTTATGCCATTTCAAAAAAAATGTACCAATTTGCATTCAAACAGATGCATCTGGTAGCGGTTTAGGCAGTTGTTTGATGCAACAGGAAAACCTGTTTCATACGCTTCTAAGACACTGTCGTCGATGGAATAAGGGTATGCAGAGATAGAAAAAGAAATGCTCGCAATATTATTTGCTTGTAAAAAATTTCACACTTACATTTACGGAAGAAGTGTAAAAATTCAAACAGACCATAAACCTCTTGTCTCTATATTTAAGAAAAATGTTAGTGAGATATGTTCAAATCGTCTTCAACGAATGAGATTAAAACTATTAAAATATAATTTTGAAGTAGTTTATATTCCGGGAAAGGAAATGCACATAGCTGACGCGTTATCACGCAATTTTAATGACAAAAATCAAGAACAGGTTGACGATTCTTTCAATTTTGTTGTGCACTCAGTGAATGTTACTGATTCAGAATTAGAACAAATTCGTACAGTAACATCATTAGATAATGAATGTCGAGGTCGAGGATTGCAGATAATATAAAAAAATTCTGGCCTATTCGTAATGAGCTTTACGTTGAGAACGGCATTGTATTTTTTAGAAACCGTATATTAATACCAAGATCCTTAAGAGTAGAAATATCAGCTGAATTGCATGAAGGGCACTTAGGACTGACAAAGACGACAAAATTAGCTCAAAATCTGGGTTACTGGCTTTAATAAATAATGACATTGAAAGAAAAGTAATGAAAGGATTTTTTTTTTTTTTTTTAATGTATTTCTCTACCACATAAATGTGGACAGGAAATTACACAGCCTTTCCTGTTCAGGCGTGGCTGTACATGTCGTAAGGGGGAATAACTCTTACGACGTGTGTGGGACTCGAACCCACACTCCCTCGGTGTTTGCAGTATAAAAGTATACATTTCTTTAGATTATCAGAAGAGCAACAAAAGAAATTTGATGTGGTTTTAACAAAATTTGATGAATATTGACCCAAAAAAATATACTATACACGAGGGATTTGTGTTTCACTCAAGAAACCAGTTAGAAGGCGAATCTTTTGAAAATTTCTTTACGGAATTAACAAAATTAGTTCAGAAATGTGATTTTACAAATGTAACCGAGCCACTAACGGATCAGATGATAAGAGATGGAATTGTGTTCGGTATAAATAACAAAGATACTCAGAAAAACTTCTAAGGATGGAAGAATTAAATTTAAAAAATATGTCGTGTATCAGAGATAACAAAACAACAAGCACAAAACTTACGAAAAACCAATGAAATTCATCAAGTTCAAAAGGTTAATCGAAAATTAACTAATCGAAAAGTTACTAATTGCGGTAAGTGCAGTTACAATCACATGATAAGTAAATGTCCGGCATTACGAAAAACGTGCAACAAGTGTGGATTAAAAACCATTTCGCCTCAGTGTGTAAAAGAAGTACACGTACTGTATATAACCTGCAAATAGAAAACAGTAATAGTGATGATGAAAATTCCAGTCTTAGTAATATAGTAATAGATACAGTTAATTTAAATGATAATAATATTAACAGTTTAAAAATCATAAATAAATTTGTAGATTTCAAAATAGACACTGGATCAGAGGTTAATACACTACCATATCAGCTGTTTTCAAAACTGGGTGTTCCAAATAAATTAAAAACAATAAATAACAAAGTGGAATCGTACAGAGGATTTGTACTAGATATATTGGGAGCTACGGATTTAAATGTAAGTTATAACAATATGAATTATAAATTAAATTTTTTAATAGTAATAGATACAGTTAATTTAAATGATAATAATATTAACAGTTTAAAAACCATAAATAAATTTGTAGATTTCAGAGGTTAATACACTACCATATCAGGTGTTTTCAAAACTGGGTGTTCCAAATAAATTAAAAACGATAAATAACAAAGTGGAATCGTACGGAGGATTTGTGCTAAATATATTAGGAGCTACGGATTTAAATGTAAGTTATAATAATATGAATTATAAATTACATTTTTTAATAGTAAATTCGAAAAATAGAAGATTAGTACCACTTCTAGGACTTTTTGCATGTAAAAAATTAAATTTAGTAAAATTAGTTGACTCGATAAAAGTAAATAATTTTGAAAAAGAAAAGATAAGTTTCATTTAGGCTAACCGCGAAGTGTTTGAAGGATTAGGTTGTTTTCCGGAAAAATACGAAATCAAAATAAAAAGTAACGCTATTCCCCTTGTGAGGTCAACCCGTAGAATTGCGTTAAGTTTGAAACAAACAGTAAAACAAAAATTAGATAATATGGAAAAATTAGGGGTTATTCAAAAAGTAAATTCCCCAACTGAATGGGTTGATAATTTAGTTATTGTAGAAAAACCAGATAAAAGTGTAAGATTGTGCCTCGATCCAAAAGAATTAAACGTAAATGTTCTAAAAGCGCCATTTCAAATACCGGTTTTAGAAGATTTAGTAACAAGATTAGAAGAAATGGAATATTTTACAGTTTTAGATCTAAAAGACGGATTTTGGCAAGGGCGACTTAGTGATAAAAGTTCTACCCTTTTTTCATTAAAGAACTATTAAAGAAAAATATAACTTTCTTATAGTCACCTAACCATTCTAAAAAGCAAGCAATTTCTTAGTTCTTGTTGACTATTTTTTCGAAATAACAGAATTGAAAAATAAAATAGGTAGTTAGGTTATCAAACTGTTAAAACCCATATTTGCCTTCCATGGGATCCCTCAGACGATGATAGCATACAATATGCCGTTTAATTCATTTGAGTTTATAAAATTTTGTAATGAATGGAACATTCAATTAAATACAACTAGCCGACATTAACCTAGAAGTAACGGTCTGGCGGAAAAGGGTGTGGGTATAGCAAAGTTATTAATGAAAAAATGTCACGAAGAAATAAAAGATATATTCATCGGACTTTTAGCCTATAGAAATTCTCCAATCACGGGGTTAAGCTTCAGTCCAGCTCAAATGCTAATGAGTAGACATTGGCGTGGTAAAATTCCAGTTAAATTAGATGCATTAAGGCCAAAAATCGTTAAGTGTGTAGAGGAATTAAAAGAAAATCAAGGCAAATATAAGTTTTATCATGACACGCTCATAAAGAACAGTAAGGAAATCTTGATATCACTTATAAAGTAGATAAAATCTGGAAACCAGCTACTATAATAGGAAATGCACAAAGTCCTAGATCGTATCATATTCAAAACGAATACAACCAAATACTCCGACGAAATTCCATTCATCTTAGAAAATCATTATTCGAACCAGAATTGAGATCACCTGATATGGAAGAAAACTTTGAGCCAATTAAAACAACAAATGCACCTAATAATGTGTCAAGTGAATGTAATCGATCTGATAAAAATAATTGTAATAATTTGTCAAGTTAATGTAATCAATTTGATAAAAATAACTATAATAATGGTGAAAATAACAACAACAATCAAATCAACATCAATCAACCGTATCAAACTAGATTTGGCTGAGTCATTAAAAAACCGGAAAGATTAGCATTATAAAATAAAATACAATACAAAAAAAAAATAATAATAATAATTACTTATCTTATTGTTGTTGGTATTTTTTTGAATTGTATGTGAATTAATATTTATTTATTGTAGTTATTTTACTTTAGTTAAACATATTTATTTTATTTATTTCTTAATGAAAATTTTATATTATGAAACACCTATATTTATAAAAAAAAAACAAAAAAAAAGATGTATACATGAATTAACAAATGAAATTTAAAATGTATAAATGAATAAATAATTAACAAATGAATTCTGTTAGAAAAAGGAAGATGTTATATATTTGATATTATTGTTAAGTTAACATACCTCATAAAATGGCTAGTGCACTGTATGCAAACACATGTATATAATACTAATAATGAATAACATATGTTCTAACATTAAAATATAATTATGTATGTAATGTAAAATTATAAGATATTTGATGATCAGTAGTATTTACATGAACAAGAAATAAAGAGGTATAAAATAAAATACAGCACTATATTATATATGGAAGACAAGATATATATTGAACTTGGCTTCCAATTTTCAATTTGCAAATTCTGCAATTCATAATTTTTTATTTGTCGCATATCCCAAAAATAGTAAAAATTTATCTCCAATTCTAATATGTAGACCAAATCCTATAGATTTTAAGTAAATGTATGACAATTCCCAATAACAATTTGTATTTTTTTTGTATTATTAAAAAACAAACTCTCATAGATGTTACCCCACCCAACGTTTATGAGAGAATGACTGAGCTTGTTGTTTTATTTTGATAAATTTATTCATCATAGTGGTAAATAAACCATCAACATTATTTAATTAATCATCCTTTATAGTTTTATATTCCTAAACCTCGTAAATATTCAAAAGTTTATAATTTTTTTTAACAGCTTTTACAACTTCATCTATTATTTATGTTCCTATTAAAACCCTCTCGTTATCAGAAGTTTTTGCATAACGAAAAAATCAGCTGATTGCTTTGTTTATTGGAAGAACTAGGTGTAGTAAATTAGTTGGAGGTAAAATTTTACATTTAATAATTCCATCGACCTTTTCTATGTTTAGTTTAGAACAAACATCTTCTCCTACACATATTGTAGGATGAAAAATAGGAAATTTTCCTTGGTTGCAAACATATGGATGCAAAGAACATACATTTATATATTTTATTTTTTCACCGGCCTTACATTTATAGTGTGAATACATATTTTCGGTTCTTCCTCCATAAAATGCATCTCTCGGATTTAGAGATGTGGTATTACTTAATAGATGATTTTGTTAGTAGTTCACACCACACCGTTCTTTCACACCTTTGGTTAAGGGTTTCATCATTACTATTAAACAAGTTCACATCTCGATTGCTGGTTAAACATTTTTGATGCCCTTGGTAATAACATCCATAAAATTTAAATATTTCATTGGTTTTTTCACAAAAACCATCTACTTTAAAACCGCCAACAATTTTTTTTCTACGATAATATAATACAAATTGTAAATTAATTTGTCGTGAATCTTGTTCACAAATGAACCACTGTATAGCAATTTTGGACTGTTTATCTGCAAGTATCCATTTTTAGGAATGATACCTATTGTAATAGGTTTTAGGAAATTCCGACGATATGCAAGGTTACAAGCACATGCTTTTGTGGTCGCTTCCAAAAAGCGTTCAACTCTCCTAAACAGAAATATAGAATAATCAATTATGTTACGTAATAATATAATTAGGGTGCGTTACATTGTTTTGACACTCGTAACAAAAGGCGCAAAAATTTAGTCGCCGTTACGTTTTAGTGTCGTCAGTGGCGATATGAAGTGTTACAATGTAAGTTCCTTAATTATGTCGCAATAATGTTTCAGCTTCATACATTAGTAACAAATAAGAAACATAAAAACAGCGCTGTTACAAGTGTAAGTTACCCTTTTATAATAATATCAAAAAAATGTAATTTAATTTTTTCCTCTTTTAGCAACATATTAGTTATCTCTTTCTCATTTACAAATTTTAAATTAGTACAGCTTCTTATGAATTAAGAAAATAAAATATTAAATGAAATATTTTTACAAATAATTAATAAATAGTATTGTTGAAAATGTTAAAATTCAAGATTTTCTAGCATTAAAACTTTATGCGAATCAAAATTTATTAAAAAATATGTGCAAAAAAATTTCAGAAAATAAGCGCGATTTTCAATAATGCATAAATATAATATAAATATGCATAAAATTTTTGGAAATTTTTGTTTTCTTCATAATTAAATTTGTCATAGACGCGAAAACCTCGGTTTTTACCGGAACCATCGGATTAGGGTAAATCTGGGCCGGGTTCAACGTGTTATACGACCCTTGTTGATGATCAGCCTGGCTGGGGGCCCAGTCGCGAACGGAGAATTCGGAGTACTTGGCGACCCTCCAAATTAATTAGGCGGGCCTTCCTTTTCTTCGTACTCGTGGGTTCAAATTATGGAACAAATTAAAAAAAAAAAAATTCGAAAAAAGAGTTAGCCGGCACTTCCCAAAAGTAGGCAAGTAAAGCGACCAAACCGGGCACTAGCAGTGCTAAGGAAAATCGAAACAACCAAAGATGGTACGCAAAGTCCACCCGTCGAAACAAGTCGTCTTCGATAAACGGTCGGCCTACAAAGTAATTTAGAGGTTAAGCTCTCTCAATATTGGTCAGTTATCTGAAGGGCAAAAGCCCCAGGCTTAGTGGCCCTTAGCATGGGCCAAAAAAGTAGTAGGCCAGCTCAAGCCCCAAGAAGGATAAATGCCAGGTTCATCGAAGGGCCTTATGTCCAAGAGACAGAGGTCACAAGATGAGTCACAGGGTAGTTCCAGAAAGGCTAGGTTGCTAGGGAGCAAACAGGTAACCAAGCTTTTCAATGAAATTGCAAAGTATTGTTTAATTCTAAAGGATAGTTTAATTTATCATTGATGAGGAGTCAGAGGATGGAGGTATTTCTCCAAGTAACTGGAAGAAGGTTGTTGTTCCTTAAAACACAACTTTCTTCCAGGTACTGGAAGAAAATCCGGAACCACCACCCTCCTGTAGAGCCGCTGGCTGGCATCAGGGCCAAGTAAAATTGTCAGCTTGGTCTGATCAGAAATCGGTAGCTCTCTACAAACAGGCGATAGGTAAGCTGGAAAGTCTGTGGCCGGGGGCCAAGCTCAAAGCCGTAAGCAGGGAGGAAATCCCTAGCAGGCCAAGAGCTAGGGTATGACTGCCTAGGGAACCTACCGAAGCTGACACGATCATCAAAATTATGAAAGTGTCAAATCCCCAACTTCCACCTCACAATTAGACAATTGCCAAACTAGGGGAAGTAGTAGATTGCCAAACTCTGGGTTGTTGTAGCGTATCTTCCTCATGACTCGCAGGATTCACTTCCTCCATCCAATCTTGCAGGGTTGGTAGCGGATGCCAGAAGTATCAACATTCAGGTCATCACAAGCTGCGACACCAAAGCTCGCCGTGACATCTTGGGTAGTTCGGATACCAACGAAAGAGGTGAGTCACTTTTTGATTACATTTTAAGTACTAACCTTCTTATCTGTAACATTGGTAGGGAACCTACCTTTGTTACTAGTAATAGACAAGAAGTTCTAGACATAACCTTAGTATTGAACTTCATTTATTCTAAAATAAACTAATGGTAAGTTTCTGATGAGTATTCCTTTTCAGATCACAGATACCTTGAGTTCAATCTGGACGAAAGTCCTCAGATAAAGTCAGTCTATCGAAATCCTAAGAGAACTCGCTGGAACAAATATAGGGAACACTTAAAGTCACCGAACAGTTAAAGTCTTTAACACCAGGATTTCCTAAAAATATCCAGGATCTAAATAGCCTAGTAAACGTTTTTACTAAGGCCTGCAATAAGTCCTTAGACCGTTCGTGTCCCATCAGTAAGCCTAGGGGAAAACCTAAACCACCTTGGTGGAATGATGAAATCAAAGCTCTAAGCAAAGATAGTAGGAGGGCTTTTAATAATGCCAAAAAACGAATGAGGTACAGGACTGGAGCTCTTATAAAACGGCTCTTAGTCAGTACAAAACAAAAGCAAAAAGGCGAAAAGAGACATCTGGAGACTATTCTGCGGTAGTATAGAAAACGTCTCCGAGGCATCTAGACTTAGAAAAATCCTATAGACAAACCTCCTGGTCCTCAGGCTTTTTAAAAAAGGGGATGCACAAATAATAGCTCAGGGGTGGCTTGTCTTCTGAATCCTCCCCCTACTACATCAGAGGTGCTGGTTACAGGAAACAAACTACAGTGGGCTATAGACAGTTTCAAAGCATTCAAGTCAAGCGGACCGGATGGTGTTTTAACCACTGAGATCCAGCAAACTTCATCTACTACCCTGACTTGGCTAAAAAGTATTTTCTGTGGTTGTCTTAATTTAGGGCTTATCCCAAATAAATGGAAACAGGTCAGAGTAGTGTTCATACCCAAGGTCGGCAAAGGTAGTCACGTATATGCGAAGGACTTTCGGCCTACAAGCCTGTCATCCTTCCTTCGGAAAACCTAAGAAAGATTGATCGACATCCATATCCGCTGCAACTTAGATAGAACTCTGTTGCCAGCCTCTCAACATGCTTACTGTAAAGGGAAATGAATGGATACTGCACTTCACACTTTAACTAGCTCGATTGAAAGATCTTTCAATTGCAAAGAGTATACTCTTGCAACATTTATATACATTGAGGGAGCGTTTAATAACGTCAATCAGGCAGCAATTGTAGATGCACTCATAAGCCTAGGAGTATAACCGGTGCTAAGAGCACTGATAGCTAATATGCTAAATAACAAGGCCATCAGTGCCAACTTAGACAACACTTCTACAAAAAGGTTTGTGAAGAGAGGAACTCCGCAAGGAGAGGTGTTTCCTCCCCTTCTTTGTAATATGGTAGTAAATAAACTACTTAAAATCCTGGAAGAGGCGGACTGCACAACAATCGCCTATGCGGACGATGTTGCTATCATTATCAGTGGCAAGTTCCCAGACAGTCTCAGTGACTTTTTGCAACTTGCACTAAACAAAATTACAACATGGGCTACAGACTGTGGACTGTCAGTAAATCCACAGAAAACCGAACTGGTCCTTTTTACAAGGAAATATAATATTACTAAAATAAAGCCGCCTTCGTTAAATGGCTTCATTCTTGCCTTTAGCGAAATGGCGAAATATCTGGCTCTAACTCTATACTGGAAGTTAAGCTGGAAAGCTAACATCTCAGAAAGAGTAAAGAAGGCCTCAATAGCACTGCACTCATGTAAAAATGCCATTGCTACGAAATAGGGGCTTCAGCCATACATGACTTACTGGCTATACACATCCATAGTAAGACCCATTTTTATGTACGGAGTCCTAGTATGGTGGAAGGCAATCGATAAAGAGTTCAACCGCAAGACAAACGCTAGGGTCCAAAGAACTGCCACACTATGAATTAGTGGCTCTTTAATAACAACCCCTTCTGCGGCATTAGACATCATGCTTAATATGATGTCTGTAGAATATTATAGAAAATTTGCAGCCGCAAACACAGCTGTGAGATCAAAAGCTACATACCAGTGGATCAATTCACGAGAAGGTCATTCGGATATCAGCAACCAATTCAAGTCCACTCCCGCCTTGGTGGACCACATGTCCCCCGCTTACTTCTTCGGGAAATCTCATGTGACGAAGATCCCAAGCCGTGAGAGTTGGAACTCGAACACAGTGATGACCTTCGAAGGAGTACAATTCTACACGGATTGCTCAAAAATGAACAGCAGTGTAGGATGCGGGGTCTTTTCAGATAATTTCAATATCAGTCATAATTTCCGATTACCAGACCATTGTAGCGTCTTCCAAGCGGAAATTATGGCAATTCAAGAAGCCTCGATTCTACTGAATAGAAGCGCAAGTATGTATTCTGTCAGACAGTCAGGCTGCGTTAAAATCTCTGGAATCAACATGCACGACCTCGAAGACTGTAATAAACTGCCGAAAACTTCTTAACGAGATGGCCAAGCAGTTTAGCATTCACCTTTGCTGGGTACCAGGTCATCGAGGTATTCCGGGAAATTAAAAAGCTGATGAACTCTGCCGGATAGGGCAGGACTAGGAGTACCTCTATCCACAAGCAAAACGTTATTTCGAAAGAAAATAACGGATATGGTAAACTACAAATGGTCAAACTTGACCTTGTTCAATATCACAAGATTGTTTGATATGGCCCAAAACCGATTTAAGACGATCGAATGATCTGCTTTCTCTCAAACCACGAAGACATTGGAATGACAATGGGTATAATCACCGGTCACTGTCTAATGGGGAAGCATGCCAGAAGACTTGGCTTATGACTATTGTAGAGCCTGCAAAGATGAAGAAGAGGAGGAAACTACTCTCCATCTCCTTTGCACATGCCCGGCCTTGTCGGCAAGAAAGAATGCCCATTTGGTGCAATATTTCTTCAACAACCTTAGCGTTCTAGCAGGTAAAAATGTGAAGAGTATTCTTCGCTTTGCAAAAAGCTCAAATTGGTTTTAACGAGTGCGACAGAAAAGCTTCTATGTGGTATCACAACGGACCAAATAGATCTAAGTGTGCCTTTTTGGCAGACACCTTAACCTAACCTAACCTAAGGTTTGTCTGCGACTAAATTTTCTGCCTAAATTTTCCAAACTAAAAAAACAGATAGAAATTTTACGTTTTTCTCATTTTAATGAAAAATGCACAGTCACTTTTTGGTTAAAAATGGCATAGTTTGAAAAATAAAAATATTATAGTTAATAACATAATAATGTTATAGTTTGAAAATATAATAAGCAATAGGCAATGTAGTAGGAATATTCTATTGCATAAATACGTATATAATAATATATTCGTTCATATTCATCTGTCGTTATTAGAGGTCAAAGTATGTAATGGAAGAAGTATACATAATTTAATTCATAACTACATATATGTCACATACATATATGCTAAGTTACTACACGATAGTATGTGTTATGTACATACATATAATAAAAAAAATTATGTATTACGCATCTACTAAGTAAATTTCCTACGCAAATGTAAACTCTACATTTTGTCTTGAACAAGTATACATACATAATTTAATTTGTACATATTATTTGGTATATGTGCTAACATGTGGCAATGATAATGCTTACAACTAGATGTGAAGTCTCAGTATAAAATAAAACCAAAGATAATATACTATATAGATGTTGCGAAGCTGTATAAAATAAAAACCTTAAAAATTCAAGCTCTTTAAAATTTATTAAAAAATTGTAAAAGCTTTATTTATTCTATTCTCAAATCTCAATTGAAAAACTTTTAAAAACAATAACATATTAACAAAAAAAAAAGCTTTGCGTATCTTCAATAGAATATCAGATAATAACATAACAACAAAAAAAAAGCTTTACGTAGCTTCAATGGAATTAAGAATATTAAAACATAAAATTGCTAATATCAGCAGATCGTCATCGTGTACTAAACGGATAGCAAAGATGTATACATATTATGTATACAAATTATGTATACATATTAGATAGATATGTATGTAAATTATATATATGTATATGTATATTATATTTGTGGATATATATAGTTATAAAGTAATTAATACATATCTAACAAAATTTAACACTAATATAAAAAAATAAATTAATATGTTTTTATATTTTTTAGATAAGGAAATATAATAAATAATTGTGACAATAAAGAAAATATATTGATGTATGTACATATATAGTTTCTTTATATGTATATATCCAATTCTATAATCTATCCAAATCTATCAATAATCCACATAATAATCTACATATAATCTATTCTATATGCTTCCATAATAATAAAGCAATTTTAAATTCCCGGCTGGGTACAATAATTATAATATAAAAAAAAAAAATATTCATATATCGCAATATATAAATACTTAAAATATCACATAATATCTCGTACACCCCAAATTCCAACCAGGAAACAGGGGTTATAGCTACCTGGCACATTTATGTACCACGGTACCTGTATATAAATAAATAAATTTATTTTGTTTTTTTTTCACTACTTAGCATCATTAAATAAAAAAATCATTTGATAAAGTACCTAATAAAGTGCTTTATTGATTTTTATAGTTTTTGTAAAGATAATAATGTAGGTACATACATTTATGCATGATTTTTGATTTAAATTTAATTTTAATAATAAGTAACTACCGATTGACGATTAGTCTTTTATGAAATGTGTATGAATGTACATTTATTTTTTTAATTTAATAATAATAAATTTTTAATATACTATTTCAATACTTAAAGGTCTATGGTTATTCAATCTAAAATTAAAAAAATTCTCGTAATAGGTGAATTAATAATTTTGATTTAAATATAAAAAAATAAAACTAGGAAAATCCATTCATTTAAAAATCTAATTAATTCTAAATAAAATCTCAGCAATTTAAAAACAAATTAATTTTAAAATCAAAAAAACTAGTTCGTCTTGCCTTTGAATTTATATTTTTCAATTAATTATAAATATGCCGGCTGTTCGTATTTGTTGTATCAGTTCATGTCGAAGCACATCCCGATCTAGAAATTTAAAATTTTTCAGATTGCCCCCTCGAAGTACCTCTAGATATGCATCATGGGTTACGGCTTGTCCGCAATTTTATGATTATATTAAGACTTTGAAAACGCCATATATTTGCCAGCGACATTTTGAGAATACTTTTTTGGGATCAAGAAGGTCGTATTCAAATGCGATTCCTACACTTTTTTTAACGGAAGAGTCTGATCAGAATGCTGACGCTCCAATTAATATTATTATAAGAATTAATAAATTAAATTAATATTGTAATAAGAAATAATTGAAAAAAAAGAATTAATTAAGAACATATTTATTAAGAACATATTTGAATACTTTAAACTTTATTTTATAAAAAAAAATACTAAAAGTAAACTTAAATATAATAAAACAATTTTGAATTTGTGTTAGTTTAAAATAATTTAAATTTCATATTAATAAAATATTTTTGGATTTACAATTTTATTAATAATTATTATTAAACATTTAAATCTAAATTAAACAAACGTGTTTTATTTTAATAAATCTAATAAATTAATAAAATAAAACCACATGTATAGGACGGCAGACTCCAATCCAATATATCATATGATAATATAATAAGCGTTGTTTTCTATGTGACAGTTTTTAATTTTTAAGAATTGTTATTTGGTTTAAACTTGTTTTTTTTAGAAATATTTTTTTTTAACATAAATTAACATTTTTTTTTAAATTGTTTTTGTGGATTAAGCCTCTTGGGATACCACATTAAAAACACGCGCCTTATTCTTTACGCGCTCAGAGTGGTGTAGAAATAAGGATATAAACTTATATACATATGTACCTATATATATTATTCTTAGACAGAATTGTATACATACAAAATATATAGTAAAAGTGATATTAACATGTAAAATCTATACTAAAGGTAATTTTAACACTTACATAGTTTTCGATTTAACGGCATAAAGACATAATTTTTAAAATTTTTTCTAATTATATGAAATAAAAAAAATCATACCTATTAAACATAATATGTTATAAACATTATTTCATATTTTATACTTTTATAATAATAATTTTTATACCTATAGTTGGTATTAATAAACAACAACTAAAATTCATTGATAATTTATAAAATAATGTTTTTATTATTTTTGCTTTTTTTTAAAGGTACCATCTATAAAAAATGTTTGTTTAATAATGTAATTTATTATTTTTGCTTTTTTTTAAAGGTACCATCTATAAAAAATGTTTGTTTTAAAATTTATATGGAATGCTATTTCTTTAAGCATTATAATGCGCTTTGGTTGTAGATAAATAAAAGCAACTACAAAGTATTAGTATGTCTTTACCAACTTACATACATACTCAGATTCATAATAACAGGTACATAGATAATTATACTCATTTTTATTGCAGCATATTGTACCTGTTGTATTTAATTTAATATTAAAATAAGTTATTTTTAAAATGTGTATGTTTGTATGTACATAATATATCTTAATTATAATTTTTAATACAAAAAACACATTCTTAATGACTTAAACCAAAAAAATATAATTTAATTTTAAAGCCGACTAACAGAGAAAGTGACAAAAGTTAAAATTAACATGAACAAAAATTTAAACATAATGCACAATGCAATTCATCTATTTCTAATATAAAAAATGAATTAATATTTTTCTTCTTTTCTTATACGTATTTATTGTCTATTGAGAAATTCCAAATTTTTACTTTTTTTTATTTAAAAAAAAAACGTACATTTGTTTTTATGTTTTATTATTTAACTTATATTCTAATAATTAGAACATAATAGATTCTCATATTAGTACACAGAAAGATTCTCATATTAGTACACATAATAGATTCTCATATTAGTACACAAGTTAAATATTTAGAACATTATTTTCTAATAATAGCCCCGTTGAAGGGAATTTTAAAATAAAAGCTTTCGCACAAAATTTTCTATTAGTTGAAACATCTAGATCAGCTATGTCCAACCCGCGGCCCAATCAATAATCTTGTGCGGCCCAATTTGTACTACTCATATTCATAATAACAGGTACATAGATAATTATACTCATTTTTATTGCAGCATATTGTACCTGTTGTATTTAATTTAATATTAAAATAAGTTATTTTTAAAATGTGTATGTTTGTATGTACATAATATATCTTAATTATGATTTTTAATACAAAAAACACATTCTTAATGACTTAAACAAAAAAAATATAATTTAATTTTAAAGCCGACTAACAGAGAAAGTGATAAAAGTTAAAATTAACATGAACAAAAATTTAAACATAATGCACAATGCAATTCATCTATTTCTAATATAAAAAATGAATTAATATTTTTCTTCTTTTCTTATACGTATTTATTGTCTATTGAGAAATTCCAAATTCTTACTTTTTTTTATTTAAAAAAAAAACGTACATTTGTTTTTATGTTCTTATTATTTAACTTATATTCTAATAATTAGAACATAATAGATTCTCATATTAGTACACAGAAAGATTCTCATATTAGTACACATAATAGATTCTCATATTAGTACACAAGTTAAATATTTAGAACATTATTTTCTAATAATAGCCCCGTTGAAGGGAATTTTAAAATAAAAGCTTTCGCACAAAATTTTCTATTAGTTGAAACATCTAGATCAGCTATGTCCAACCCGCGGCCCAATCAATAGTCTTGTGCGGCCCAATTTGTACTTTTACTCTCTCGTATAAATTTTTCTTGCAGTGAAATATCATATGTCTAGTTAAGTTACCTGCTGAGAATTTTTTTTTCATGGATTACTTTACTTTTTTTATGCAAAAAAAATCGTTACTTTTAAAGTTTTTAAATGTTTGTTCATAGTTCCCATGGCATGGATAAAATGGTTGCTATGATTACAAGCGAAAATTTTATGTTGTTTTATGTTGTTTTTTTAATTATTGTGTGTTTAGATTTTATAAAGTAAAGAAGTTTATTATTATATCATTTATAATTAGCCAGCACTTGTACTGGCATACAAATTTATGTGAAACATATACAGTAAGTGAAACATATACAACTGAATCAAATATCATTGAGTAAAATATTTTTAGCTGCATTTGTATTTGTAATTTATTTTAATTTTAATTTTTTATTCAGGTCCTTCTTTAATTATGTCTAATAAGTAGAAAAGAAGAAAAGTTGAAGATGAAAACAGAAAATTTCAAAGTAAATGGGAAAATTTATATTTTTTCTTTCAGGTGAAAGAAAACGCTATATGTTTAATTTGTCGTTACTCTACCTCAATATTCAAATCATACAATTTGAAACGACATTTTGAACAAAAACATGATAATTATAAAAAATATACTAAAGACGAACGAAAAGTGAAATTAGAAATGCTTAAGGCAGGTCTGACTGCAGAACGAAACATATTTCATAAACAAAGAATTCAATCAAATGCCATCGTTAATGCCAGTATGCGAATATCACATATTATTGGGAAAAATATGAAACCATTTTCGGATGGTCAGTACATCAAAGAATGCCTTATTGCTGTAGCCGAAGAAATTATTCCAGAAAAGGTTAAGATTTTTAGTCAAATTAGCCTGTCACATCAAACTGTAGCACGCAGAATTAATAACATTTCAAAGGAATTTTTTTCTTCGCTGGACATGGTTTCTAAAGAGTTTTTTTATTTCTCACTGGCTTTGGATGAAACTACAGATATTAAGGACACTGCTCAACTTGCTATTTTTATTCGAGGTGTGGATAGTGAAATGAATATAACTGAAGAATTTCTCGATGTTATGAGTTTGAAAGATACAACTACCGGAAAAAATATTCAAGAAGTGGAATCTGAGTACAGCAATTTGCTTTTTTATGCGAAAATTCGATGGTTAAGTTGTGGTAAATGCTTAGACAGATTTTGGAATCTGAGGGAAGAAATCAAAATTTTTATGAATGAAAATGACCAGAATGTTGCTGAATTACATGATGAACAGTGGCTTTTGGATTTATATTTCCTTACAGATATAACTATGAAATTAAACGAACTTAATAAGCAACTTCAAGGTGAAAATAAATTAATCACAGACTGTTATCAAAATATAAAAGCATTCATAACAAAACTGAAACTATATGAAAGTCAATTAATATCAAAAAATTCTGTCCACTTTCCATTATTACATAAATTTGATAGTGACAATAAAAAATTTTCTAAATATGCACAATAAATTACTAATTTGCTACGAGAACTTCAGGAGAGATTTTCATATTTGAAGAATTATGAAAATATATTTAATATTTTCTTATGTCCATTTGACACTGTTGTAGAATAAGCTCCAACAAATTTGCAGAGGGAGTTAATAGATCTCCAGGCAACATCTGAATTGAAATATATGTTTGAAGCCAATGATAAAGTTCAGTTTTATAAAAAATACGTCTGTAATAATAAATTTCCTAACCTAAGAAAACTAGCAATGAGCATTACAGCTGCAATGGGAACCACCTATCTTTGCGAGTCTTTCTTTTCAAAACTAAAAATTGTTAAATGTAAAAGTCGTAATAGATTAACTGATGAAAATTTAAAAAACCAATTACGGTGTGCAACGTCGAAAATACATGTGGACATCAAAAAATTAACTGAAAAAACATATGTATAAGTATATGTATAAAATAATGTATTTTGTAATGTTTTATAATAAATAAATATATGCGGCCCACAGTATATTTTTATTTTTTTATTTTGGCCCAGTAACCAACTTCGGTTGGTCATCACTGATCTAGATAAAACCTTAAAAATTCAAGCTTTTAAAAATAAGGAATAAAAGAAAGAAAAAAAGCTTAAAGCTTTATACTCTAAAAATATATGAATGAACGCATGTTGATATTAAAATTAAACCCGTATTAGGGAATTTTGCAGCTGTATTATACAATTTTTTTAGGTAGGTACTTTTAATAATTTTATTCTTCACAATTAAAAATTAACTGTTAAACTTAAACTAAAACATATGTTTTTAAGGTACATGTAAAAACTTTAAAAAGCTATAAAGTTTCTACGAGGCAATTTTTGTTGTAGAATATCTTTTCCTTATTTTCATATTTCACATATTATTAAAATTTTTGCAGTATGCTTTTTTAGTAAGGTTATGCAAAAAAAATATTAACATTTAACTTTCACCATTTGCCGATTTATTTAAATTTTTCTTAAAATTTCAGTACTAGGGTAGATAAAAATTATTTTTGCCTGGAGAAAAATTTATCTTTTTGTACAAAAAATTGGCTTTGGTTATGATATAGTATACTGAAAAGAAATTGAATTAAATAAGGAAATTCACGTGCTGTCAGAATTGAATTCCTGTCAATACTTTTTTTCGCTCTTTTTTCTTATTCTAATTTTGATAAAACGGGATTAAAAATAAAATTTAAAAACTTACGAAATATTTTCTTAATAGAATATTTTAATGAAATGAAATTAACATTATAATGTGGTTAATTAAATTAATTAGCTGGTCTCTTTAAAAAAATACAAATTAAAATAATAGTAATTTTGTTCTTTATAATATTGGTAAAGTGACAACATTGTAACAAAATTACTTTAGTTGTAACCATGTTTTAAATTAGACACATGGTTACGTTTAGCAACGCTTACGAAAAAAAATTTCAAAAAGGTAGCGAAACGTCAAAAAGTTAGGTTTGTTAAATTTAAATTCTAAAAATATAATTTGTTAATTTGAATTTTTAAAAATTTAAATTTCTTTAATTTAACTTCTAGAATTTGCAAAAAAAAAGTTAAAAAAATAAAAATATCTTTAAAATAGTGATCACTAAAGAAAGGAACCAAAAGATTCCGCAGTACCTATGTAGTCGGAACATATAAATAAAAATAATTATTCCGGCCCAGTAATGGCCAGAATTTTCTCATCACCAGTAATGAGAAAATCACTACTGGGGGCTTTAAAAAGCATTTAGTAAACCAGAATCTAATTGGAAGAAGCTGCCGTGACGAGCAAAATTAGATTTGTACCAATATTTGAAAAGGAGATTGAATTAGAAGATTTTTATTCAAATGCGATTATCACAGACGACGATGAAGCCGGGTAACGCTTAATAATAAACTACAAAAAAAATTAAGAAAAACTATATAATATGTCTATTTTATAAATTTTAGTTTAAAAATTAAAAAAGATTTTTCCGAAAAATATGCAACTGACGTGAATTACAATTATTTTTTTAAAAATAAAGACGAAAATTTTGACTCAATTTCTACTCCAAATAAGTTCAAATATTCCTATTGAAGACCTATAATAAATAATACACTCGTTACTACAAATATCGAGAAGCCGGATGATAATTTTTCTGAACAATTATGAACAAGATTTAATTCAAAAGGAATTTGAAAATTGTAAGTACCTAGATACATAATATAATTACTTATAAAAAATGCAATAGTATAGGTATGTTAATAAAATAAAATAAAATTTCAGTGAAAAAGGAAAACAACTACATACGGGATGAAATAATAAAGCTAAACATAAAGATTGTAAAATTACTAGATACCCAAAACACTGTTTTAAAGCATTAGAAGATTTAACTTTAAATAATAACTCTAATTTCCAAAATAATAACAGTGCAATACACTGTGTTGGAATTACTTTACCTATATGTACTATTGAAGAAATAATGAAATTCGAAACCTTTCTGCAAGACTGTATCAATTTTCAAAAAATTGTAAGTTTAATGGTCGCCGATGTGATTAACGGTTAATTCTATTCTTTATAAATTTCATAAATTGTATGTAATGATATGCTATTTATATATTATATTTTAGATAAAGAATTTATCTCATGTATCTGGTACAAGAGGCAAAGTAAAAATTAACAAATCTGAATTAATTTTAATTCGATATATGTTTACCGATGAAGTACTAAATAAATACATATGGCGTGGTGTAACAGGTACACATAAGTTACCTTTTTTGCAATTAAGTGAAATAAGAAAACCCATATTTAAAGTTTTGAAGCAATGTGACAACACATGCAGTGTGGTTGATGTGGGTTCGTTTTTACAAAATAGTGCAATAAAACATAGCGTATTAAGAGATAGCGTATTAAGAGAAAAAAGTAGGGTAATGAATTATTGCTGTAAATTTATTATTATATTGAATAAAAATGTATATCAATATTACACTTTACATCTTAAAAAAAATGCTTAACCACTGGCAATGACTTAAAAAAATTTAATCAATATCAATTACTGAAAAAATGTTATGTGATAACAAATTTCAACTAATATAATTAACTGATTTCTAATTGCAGCTGGCCCATTGATGATAATGAAGTCATTCAAAATGAAACTAAAATAATTGGTGAAACTGAAAAGAATTTTGAAAATTAGTAGAATAATAATAAATAAAAAGATATCGATATTTGTTTTTTCTTGTTTTTTAATTTTTATTTTTCAATAAATTGATCAAAACTATGAAGAATTGGTATAAAAACAAATTGAGTTTTATATTTTAGTAAAAATATTTTACAATTTATATTTTTAATAGGATATAATGAAATTTCGTTCATGACCATATTTATTACAGTGTATATATTTAAATGTGATGAAGAAAAACGTTTATCAAAAAAGTTATATTTATTCTTTTCCATTTCCATTAATCTAAATTCCATTAGTTTTCCATTATTCTAAAATTTATCTTCTAAGGTAGTGAAGTTAATCATTTGCACAATTTTGTCTCTTTTTGTCAGAAACCAAATGAACGAGTAAGCTGAAAATGTTGATAAAGATCCAAATTTAGAAACGTCATCAACTATGTGAGTCAAATTATGTATATTGCTGGATATTGAATCTCTACCATATTTTATAATTAAAAATTTCTATATAAGTTTCGTATCAAATAGCAGCAAATTTTTTTCATAAGATTCACAGGAACATATTGTAGGGGCACAAAACAATAAAAAAAAATGCTCATAAATATCTGGTGACAAAAAATCTTTTAAAACTACAGGACCTAAATATAATAAAAAAGCTCGGAACTCGATTGCTTTCCAGAAATGCAGAGTATTAACTTTCCTTATTTTCCTGTGAATTTCTGTAGAATTTCTGCATTGCAGCTTTCCAAAAGATTTGAAATGGATGTTATTTGTTGACTAGACCATTTAGCTTTGAAATTAAATGATCCGTTAGTCCACACTAATAAACATCGTTTTATAACTCCTAAATCTAGAAGATAAAGGGAGTCTGCAATTGGAAAGTCTTAAATTATATCAATTGGAACAAGATCATTTAACAGCCGGAATATCACAGTTAAAGCATCTCATATGAATATTAAAGAATAACTATTTATTACTATTCCATCTTTAACTAATGCATTTATTTTCTTTACAAAAGGTTCCTAAAAATCGATTAATGGGGGTTTGTCTTTTATTTATTTATTTATTTTTTTAGTTCAAGCTTAACACAAGCAAGTTACAATATAATTCAATTAAAAAAAATATTAAGTTTAAACAATAATTGTATAAAATAAAAATTAACGAAATATTTATGATATTTAATGCAATAATCAATATTCGTATGTAGTACATTATAAATTTAATTAAAAATAAAATTTTATAAGGGGAAAAAAAGAACAAATTAAAGATATAAATTTATTACAAAAAACAAAAATTATTAATTGAATAATACATATGACATTAAAGTTATAGTTATTATTAACAAAATGCATGAAATTACAAATCAAAATTAACTATCGATTGATATAAAAAAACATATCTCGATAATGCAATTTCAATGACATGAATATAAATCTCTTTTTAAAGATTCTTTGGTTAGTTGAAAGTTAATGTGGCATTTGTGTAAGCTGCATAGAGACATCATTTTATTAAATGGTTCAAACTTACGATAATTAGTGCGGTGAAACTTCAAATTAAAGAGGTTAAGCGATCTTAGCCTAGTATTTGTACAAAAGCTAATGTTGGCTAATAATTGTGTGTATAAAATATTTCCTTTTACCAATACTGTCAAGAATAATATGTCTGCGACGTTACGACGTTTTTCAAGCGTACACATATGTAAAAGGTTTAGTCTATGTTCATACGGAGGTAGATTGTAAAAATCTAAGGGAGATAACGTAGGACATATCTAACAAATTTTTTTTTGAACAGATTCTATTCTGAAAATATGGGTTTTATAAAAGAGACTCCACACCTGGCTGGCATGTTCTAAATTAGGACAAACTAAGCAAGTGAAAAGAGATTTAAAAACATAAGGATCATCAAACTCTCTAGGCCATCGTTTAATAAAACCGAGCATAGAGTTGGATTTGTTTAAAATATATGTATAATGAACATGAAAAGAAAGTTTACTATCAAAAAATATACCCAAGGCTTTTATGGAATTAACTTTAGGGATAGTTTGAAATTGGATTAGAACGGCGAGTAAAAATAATATGAGCTCATTTAATAATATTTAGTTGAGTGTTGTTGATTTTACACCAATTATAAAAACAATTAAGGTTAGCTTGTAATTTGAATTGTCATTTGAATCGTCGAAGGAAGTAATTTTCTTGAAAATCTTCATACAAATCTTCAACATAAATTCTAATATCGCAATATTAAATTACGGAAGTGACATCGTTGATTGCAATAATAAACAAAAGCGGTTCAAGGTGGCTACCTTGAGGAACACTTGTGGGAGCTTTAAATTGAGAAGAAATTGAAGATCTAAAAGAAACTCGGTAGCTACGATCAGAAAGATAAGAATAGATCCAATTAATGAAATATAGTGGTAACCCCAGGTTCTGCAATTTTAAAATAATAATATTATGAGAAAGTAAATCGAATGCCTTACTAAAGTCGGTGTAAATTACATCCGTTTGAAAACCATCCTCCATATGTTTCAGAAATATAGCTGTGGATTCCACAAGATTGGTGGCTGTAGATTTACTTTTTACAAAGCCATGTTGATTGGGTGTTAAAAAACTAGTGCAATGATCATATATAGAATCGAATACTATTAATTCAAAAACTTCAGGAATAGAAGATAATTTTGCGATCGGGCGATAATTGATAACGTCATTTTTGAGGTTTTTTTTATGAACAGGCTTAATAAGAGCCATTTTCCAAAGTGATGGAAAGATTCCTGAAGATAAAGAAAGATTCAATAACTTAGAAAGTGGGTCTGCTAAAAACATAGAGCAATTTTTCAAAAATAAATTGGGAAAACCATCAGTTCTGGGACTAGAATTATCATTCAATTTATTCAAATAACATAGTACCAAATTAGGATCAATAGTAATATTTCTAAGCGTTGTTTTAGGAAAATTATTTAAATAGGAAAAATTAACTGTGTCAGGATTGAAAAACGATGGGGAATAGCTTGCTGAAATCACGAAACCTGTCGGAAATAATTGTGGAATTACAGCTACTATTATTATTATAATTCATAAAAGTGGGCATTTTCTTTTAGAGTTCACAAAATTCCGAAACAAATTAGGGTTAGATTTGATATTTAAAGACATACTCTGCACATAATTTGAATAAAGGTTATCGGACAATAGTTTAAATTCAATAAATAACACGATAAAAGCGGACAGGAAAGGCTGCGTAATTTCCTGTCCACATTTATGTGGCAGAGAAATGCATAAAAAAAAAAACCTAGAAGAGAACAATTGGAAAAAACTATTTTAGTTTTAGTACGAAGTCCTCTAACATTTTGATAATAAAGGCAAAATTTAGAAGGAATGGGATTAAAGAAGATAGATTGAGATGAGTTAATATTAACTAAATTTCTTCTCATTTGTATGGGGAGGAAAGTACTTAAATTGGTTTTCTCTTGTCCTTTGAAGATAATCGATTCTATTAGAAGAAATGTGGGAAGCATAAGATTCAAGATCAGTTAGAAAACTCAGTGGAGAAATATCAAATGTTTGATGGTATTTTACAAAACTATTACAGAGTTCATTTACATCCGTCGCAAGACCCCATTGTTGGATTGCAACTTTTAACGATATGTTCGTTTTACCGAACATTAAAAGTCTTATGTTTTTTGAAAAGAAATTCTCTTATTCTACTTTTTTTTTTCTAAGGAAGGTGAGAATCTTCCAATGATACCAAGAATTTCCCCCTTAGTAGTTTCAGATTCTTACTGACTAAACTCACCTCCCCCTTTTAGCCAATATAATGGGATGAAACCCTTACCTGCGAATGCAGTATATTGGCTAGGGAGTAGTGATGGGAAAGGATAGGAAATGAATACGGAAACATTGAATTGGAAGTGGGACTGTAAGGAAACAATGCATGCGCCTATTATTTTTACTATTTTCTTAGCAGTGACTAAAGCCGTCACAATAGCTACAACATGTACTAGTAGTATATAGTACTACATGAGGTAATTATTGAAGGCAACCCCCACTGTCACTGTAGAGGTTACTATTATTGGTGTTAGTATTCTTATTAATATTATTATTATTTTACTACAGAGTCAGCGCCATCAGTGGATTACAACGTGCAGCAGTATATAATACCTTACTTGCATGATATAACCAAAGATAGCTCCACTGTAGTAGCTATTATTATTATAACTATAATTATTATTATTATTAATATTATTATTATTATTATTATTATTATAATTATTATTATTATTATTATTATTATTATTATTATTATTATTATTATTATTATTATTATTATTATTATTATTATTATTATTAATATTATTATTTTAATTATTATTATTATTATTATTATTACTATTATTATTTTTATTATTATTATTGTTATTATTATTATTATAATTATTATCATTATGATTATTATTATTATTATTATTATTATTATAATTATTATTATTATTATAATTATTGTTATTATTACTATTACTATTATTATTATTATTATTCTTATTATTATTATTATAATTATTATTATTATTATTATTATTATTTTTGTTATTATTATTATTATTATTATTATTACTATTATTATTATTATTAATATTATTATTATTAATAAAATTACATTAATAATAATAAAAATAATAATAATAATAATAATATTAATAATAATGGTAATAGTAATAATAATAATAATTATTATTATTATTAATTATTAATTATAAATAATATTATTAATAATATTATTCTTATTATTATTATTATTATTTTTATTATTATTATTTTTATTATTATTATTATAATTATTGTTATTATTACTATTACCATTATTATTATTATGATTATTATTATTATTATTATTATTATAATTATTATCATTATGATGATTATTATTATTATTATTATAATTATTGTTATTGTTACTATTATTATTATTATTATTATTATAATTATTATTATTATTATTATTTTTATTATTATTACTATTATTATTATTATTATTATTATTACTATTATTATTATTATTATTTTTATTATTATTATTATTATAATTATTGTTATTATTACTATTACCATTATTATTAATATTATTATTATTATCATTATTATTATTATTATTATTATAATTATTGTTATTCTTAATATTTCTATTATTATTATTCCCCGCGCGGGAAAGGGGCATAGAATATTCCCGCAGTAAGGTATGCTTGTCGTAAAAGGCGACTAAAATCCAACCCCCTAATCAACTGGTGTCATGCGACCCGTGCCCAGTGGACTAGTTGGTAGGAAGGGGGTATAATACTCAGCTATCGCAAACGGAACCTTCCTGCTACCAGGTCACCTCAGGAAGTATTTTGACATTACCACAGTATCGGGCCGCTGCTGTGGTGGACCTTCCTTTGCCGCGATAATCGTGGGACCAAAAAATGGAACAAATAAATAAAAATAGAGAAGTCAGTGGGAGGAGTGAAGAGGAGAGAAGAGGAGTGGGCATGCAGAATTTCACAAGGAGCGGGCAGACGTAAAGGTCGCCTGTGATGAAACCGGGAATGCAGACACCAAGACGGCCGCCGGTGGAGATGTGCTCTAATTTAGGAGAGACGACTACGGTGGAGTCAGCTGTGGAGGACAGACCCTTCTTAGAAAGTTCACCGCGGCGGGCTTTCATGAATAAAAAGAGGGCGGACGAAGAAAGTTTGGTACAGCGATGTATGGAGATAGTACAGGCGATGAAGGGTGCGTTGGATTCCCAAAAAAACATCTCCAGCAAAACAAAATTGGGAATACCTGAGCTTGAGGAGCGGCTGCAAGTTATCATGCATTGCAGATCAAGCTGGAAGAAGTTGGAGGCCGAAGTTGCTGAAGCCGTTCATATGCCGATGTCCTGGCCGATATACGGTCCACTGTGAAGCCAGAGGATTCGGGCACGAACGTCAA
>OX352772.1:156219209-156234209 GCA_947095535.1 Poecilobothrus nobilitatus | reverse complement strand
TTTCATTCAACTGTTCACCTAATTTTTTAACAAATTCAAACACCTGATATCCTAGAAATCAGAAAAATAATATTATTTGCTACAAATGCAGAAAATATGGTCATATTGCTGAACAATGTCACAGTAAGTTTAAAATAAATTTTAATAAAAAAGAAAAATCTATTTTAGCTACCGAAGAAGCTTATCTAGTTAAGCATAATGCAGTTTTACAAATCAAAAATCAAAGTTACTCATCAACAAACAATAGGACATTTTGGATTCTCGATAGCGGCGCTACATCACACATTTGTACCAACTTAGACAATTTTGGATATATAAACAATACAAAATCTCATCTTTATTTAGCGGATAATAAGAAAGTTGAAGTGAGAGGGAAAGGTATTGTAAAGTTAAATAATAATTTAAAGTTAAGTGAAACTCTATACGTTCCAGATTTACGAGCAAATCTCATATCAAATTATATTAGAATATATTAAAGAGAAAAATTTATACTATGTAAATAACAATTAAAATTATTTATAATAATAAAATAACTAATTATAACAAAGTAAATTTAGCTTACAAACAAAATGATTTAATTTTATGGCATGCGCGTTATGGTCATCTCAACAATAAAAGCCTAAAGGACATGACCAAAAATGAAAAAATTAAAGGAATTAATAAATCAGTAATTAACATAAAAAAGGAACCATCTTGTATTATATGTGCTCAGGGAAAACAAACTAGACTTCCTTTTGAAAATAAAAACCGAATTAAAAGTAAATATCCACTTTTCTTAATACACAGTGACGTTTGCGGTCCCATAAGAACTTCATCGCATGGTGGTGCAAAATTTTTTATAACGTTCATAGATGAAGCTACTGAATGGACGGAAATTTATTTCATGAAGCAGAAAAGTGAAGCACTAAATAAATTTAAACTATTTCACACACAGGTTGAAAATTTTATACATTACAGATACATTACAGAGTACGTAAACTCTGAGTTCAAAAATTACCTACAACAATATGGCATTCAACATCAACTGACTGTGAGTTACACACCGCAACAGAACGGCGTAGCGGAACGCAAAAATCGAACTATTTTAGATATGGCGAGATGTTTACTGCTGCAGTCAAAATTACCTATATATCTATGGGCTGAAGCGGAATCAACCGCCAATCATATACGAAACAGATCCGGATCTAGAGCTTTAAACAACGAAGTTATGGACAGGAAAATATCCGAACATAAAATATTTTAAAATATTTGGTACTTTAGCATATGTTCTCAACAAAAACCCTAACATAAAAAAATTCGAAGCAAGATCAGAACCATATTATTTAAAATTCCAAATCCTATAGATTATATAGTAAAGGAAAACGAAATATAATAAAAAGCAGAGATGTAAAATTTATTACTGAGCCCGAGCAAATAACTTTTACCAATGAAAGAAAAACGGAAATTCAGCATTTTGATATTGAAAAAAAATATGAACTGGAGATACAACAACATAAAAATCTAACAACAGGTTCCCAATATCTTGGAAATAATAATATCCAAGAAGATCCTGTTGAAAATTTTAAAAATAAAGAATACCCAATTGGTAGCCGTAAAAACAAATCAATAAATAAAAAACTTGAAAGACCTAATATAATAAGAACGGGACTTCGTCGAAGACCAAGAAAAGTACGCAATTTTAAAACCAGGCATGAAAATCAAAAAGAAAAAAAAAGTAATATAAATGAAGAAAAACAAAATGAAAATTTTACAGAAAATGAAAAGTATAATAAAAATGAAGATGTAGAATTATGTGAAAATTTCCAAAGTTGTGATGAAAATAGTGATCAAAGTATAGAAGAGAATTATTTAGCATTTGAAAATGAATTTAGAAATTATTCAGAAATTTTAAAAAATGAATATAAAGATGAATGGATGGAAGCGATAAAAAATGAACTTGAAGCTCATAAGAAAAACTGCACTTGGGAAATAATAGAAAAGCCGCAAAATGAAAAAATAATAGGTTCTAGATGAGTTTTCACCACAAAAACTGACAAAGATGGGAATATAATAAGAAGAAAAGCACGGTTGTGGCTAAAGGATGCAGTCAAAGGCCTGGCATCGATTATGATAACACTTATGCTTCTGTAGCGAAATACAAGTCGATCCGTATCTTAACTGCCGCTGCAGCGGAATGGAATTTAGATTTGTACCAGTTTGATGTTGTCACAGCTTATCTAAATGGCAACATAGATGAAAATATCTACATGAGCATACCAGATTTTTATGACGAAATTGAAAATAAGAAAAATAAAGTTTGTAAAATCAAGAAGGCAATTTAAGGACTAAAACAAAGCAACGAATTTTAGACAAATGAAAACCGAACCATGTATATATGTATTAAAAGAAAATGATGAATTAATGATACTTACAACTTACGTCGACGACATACTCGTAGCAACAAATAATAAAAATAGAATTAAATGGTTCAAAGACGAAATGATGAAACATTTTCAAATAAAAGAGATTGGTCCTTTAAATAATTTTTTGCGTATTGAATTTAAGAAAACAAATGATGGATTTTGTCTTACTCAAATAAAATTTATTAAAAAATTGTTAGCTTCGTTTAACATGGAAAGTGCAAATACAGTTAAAATACCTATGAATCCAGGTGAAAAATTATCAAAAGAAATGTGTCCTAAATCATCAGAGGAAATACAAAACATGTCAAAAATACCATATCAGAATTTAATTGGTTCGTTATTATATTTATCAGTGACGACACGACCGGATATTTCCTTTGCTGTAAATTTTTTAAGCAGGTATAATACAAATTATGGTATCGCACATTGGACAGCAGCAAAATGGGTATTGAGATATTTGAAACAAGCTATTAATATTGGTTTAAACTTCAAAAGATCTGGGAACGACATAATGGGTTATGCGGATGCTGACTGGGCATCAAATATTGATGATAGAAAATCGTGCACTGGTTACATTTTTAAATTGGCAAATGCTGCAATATCATGGCAAGCTAGAAGACAAAAAACTGTGACAAAATTTATCGTTTGCCGAGGCTGAATACATGGCGTTAACAGAGTCCGGAAAAGAATCAATATATTTAAAAAACATTTTATATGAAATTGGATACAGTCGTATAATGCAATTACTATACATAACGATAACATTAGCGCACAACACATAGCAAACAATGCAATCAGAAACATCAGAAGTAAACACATAGATATCAAATATCATTTTATTCGAAATAAAATTAAAACAGGTGACATAAAATTATAATATATGAAATCGGAACTAATGCCAGCCGACATATTAACAAAAACTCCACCGAATGTTAAATTTGAAGGACGTAGGAAACAACTTGGTCTAAATTAAAATTTTCGTTGCAGGGGGTGTCTTGATCTGGCAACTCTAATTTGAATTTACATTCGCTGATATATATATATGTATACTAATTTGAATTTACATTATTTTATATCATACACATATTAATTATTAATATTGTTATAATCATTGTAATTCTCATTTGGAGTATTACTGAGTATTACTGTAAATTTATCATTATATTTGAATTCAATATTTGTAATACATTGTATACCTTTCTTTTAGTTTTAAATAAAATCACTCTTAAGTCTGGTTTTGTAACAACAATTATTATTATTATTATAATTATTGTTATTATTACTATTATTATTATTATTATTATTATTAATGTTATTATTATTATTATTATTATAATTATTGTTATTATAATTATTGTTATTATCACTATTATTATTATTATTATTATAATTATTGTTATTATTACTATTATTATTATTATTATTGGTTGGTTGGTTGGTGTGAGTGGCTGGCCACTGCCGCTCCTGGCAGTGACCGCAATTAGCGCGTTAACACCGTTGCTACCACTTCCGTGACCACAAGGCTTATAATAGGGCTATATTAGTTTAATTTTAGATCCATTTCGTTCCGTTAAGAAACCTTACCATTTCTGCAGGTTGCTTAACCGCTAGATCACTAAGATCGTTGAATTGATGGCTACCCAGAATTGCTATTCTGGCCCTCGTCAGCTCTGGACATTTACAGGTGAAGTGTGTAATGGATTCTTTCTCATTCTGTTCACCACAGCTGCGGCATGATGAATTGAATGGGATACCTATTCTGGCCGCATGTTCACCAATTTGCCAGTGGCCCGTGAACACACCTATTGTTCTGGCTATGTTCCGTCGGGATAGCTTCAATAGATTTTCTGTTCTTTTTTTATCATACGATGGCCAGACTTTTCTGGCCGTACAACATGTGGCTAGTTCGTTCCACCTTCTATTTGCTAAGAACAAAAAGTGGAGGAAGATATCTCTCTTAACGCTGTTTAGCGTGGGCTCTACCTGTTCCGCCAGTGAAGCATTTAGGCTGGAACCCCTCCTTGCTAACTCATCAGCATGTTCATTTCCTGCGATGTTCCTATGTCCCGGAACCCACAGTAATGTAACATTGAATTGATTACTTACATTCTTTGTTATTATTGCAGAGTTGAGAGCCGCAATTGCTGCTTAGCTGTCCGTAACTCTTGCAATGCTTTCTCCCAGAGAAGAATTGTTCCTTAGTATTTGGCATGCTTTCAAGATTCCTAGCATTTCAGCTTGAAATACACTCGCTTTATCTGGCAGACGGAAAGCATGTTCTATTTGTAGTGATTCTGAATAGACACCCGCACCAACACCACATTCCATCTTTGAACCATCAGTGAAGAGTGCGGTGTCAATTTCTCCCAAGGGGTTTTTCTGTTTCCATTCCCTTCTTGATGGAATCTTGACTTTAAAGTTCTTGGTAATTTCCAAACTTGGAATTACGCAGTCTGTGGAATCTGGCAGATCATGATATATCGAGCTTAGAACACTGCTGTGTCCATAGGTTTTGCATGCCAGTATCCATTTTCTCGAAGTCTGATTCAGTATCCATTCTCTCGAAGTCTGATTGCACTACAACAGGCTAGAAATTTAATATGAAGGTCAGCCGGGAGAAGGTGTAGAAGTGCATCCAGTGCATTACTTGGCGTTGACCTTAACGCACCCGTAATACTTACACATGCACCCCTCTGGACTCTACAAAGCTTGGTTCGATTATACTCCTTCTCCAGCACTGCCACCACACTAGTGACCCGTAGGTAAGGATGGGGCGTACTATAGCTGTGTACATCCATAAAACCATTCTTGGCTTTAATTCCCATTTTTTATCTAACATTTTCCTACAAGAATACAGGGCTACATAGGCCTTTTTGGCTCTTTCTTCGGTATTAGCTTTCCATTTCAATTTTGGGTCAAGTATCACTCCTAGGTATTTAACATTCGAGGCTAGATTCAGATACACAGCATCCAATTTTGGGTTAGTGAATTCCGGAATCTTGGTTCTGGTTGTAAATAGCATTAGTTCTGTTTTACTCGGATTGATACGTAGGCCACAACCATTAGCCCATCCACCAACCCTGGCTAAAGCTCTTTCCATAATTCCACCGATTATATCAAGATACTTCTCAGACACTAATACTGCTAGATCATCTGCGTATGCGATAGCTTTGATTCCCTCATCCCGAAGGTCTTTAAGAATTCTGTTCATTACTAAAAGCCACAGTAGTGGTGATAGCACCCCACCCTGGGGCGTACCGCTGCTTACTCTTCTAGTAATCTTATGGTTGCCGAGTTCCGACTGAATCTCTCTTGAATGCAACATATTAATGATCCACTGTCTTAGGGCATTTTCTACCTCTAGATCTTCCAGAGAATCCTGTATAGCCGATACATGCATATTCCTGAAGGCACCTTCTATTTCTAGAAAGGTGGCCAACGTATATTCTTTGTATTGTATCGATTACTCAATGCTCCGTACTAATTCACATAGTGCCGTCTCGGTTGACTTGCCTTTACAGTAAGCATGTTGATACTTACATAGTGGAGTACTCTCTAGTACTCTTCGAAGTTCTAACTCTAGTGTTCATTCGAGAGTTTTCAGTAAGAAGGATGATAGACTTATCGGTCTAAAGTCCTTAGCGGTTTCATGACCTCTTTTTCCAACCTTTGGTATAAAGACCACCTTCACCCGCCTCCATAGCAGAGGAATATGGCCTAGCAAGAGGCTACTTTTGAATAGTTTCGTGATTAAGGGAACCACAAGTTCCTTAATTTCTTGAAGTATTTTTGGAAAAATACCATCCAAACCTACAGCTTTGTATGGAGAAAAATTATCAATTGCTCAGGCAACGTTTCGCTCCGTTATAACTGAGTTGACCCATTCATCACCGGACCTTTGTGTCAACCGCTTGGTTGAACACATGAGCGTCCTTTGTGCACCCTGGAAAATGAGTACGCACTAAAAGATCTAGGTTTTCAGTGGTTGAGTCAGTCCATGTTCCTTCCACCGTTCTAAGGAAGGATGGATTGGAATGTTCTTTGGATAAGACTCTACTAAGTATAGCTGAGTCCCTAGTTTTCTCTATGGATTCACAATAATCTTTCCATGACCATGTCTTGGCCAATCGGATTTCTCTCTTATATTTCCTAAGTTGGTCCTTGTAGAGTTGCCAATTATTCTGTTTATAGCAGATGTTATAGGCATCTCTAGTCTCCTTCCTTAGGTTAGTTAAATCCTCTTTCTACCAAACCGGGAATGTGTTTTTGCTACCTTTGACAGGACATGACACCTTAAATGAGACCTCCATGGCCTTTGTAAACATGTCAGTCCTCTTTTCTAACTCATTCTTATTCACAATATCTGAGTTAGCTACTACCAAACGTTTTTTTCTTGATATCTTTCTGAACATTTTCCAGTTAGTAGCTCTAAGGTTTCTATAGGGCTGGGAATTTTCAGGCATATGATTGACATTGAAGAGTATCCAGCTGATCCGAAAAAATCTCTTCTCCGATACTCTCCATTTTTCTATTTTTAGGGCTTCATCGGTACCTATACATGTAATATCTATCACATCCGCCCAGCCCGAAAAACTATCAGAGCTTGGGAATGTGAATGTGGGGATACTTCCCCTGTTGCATAAATTAAGGTTAGCGTTTAGAATAAAATCGAATAATGACTCACCTTGTTCATTTGTTTCCGAGCTTCCCCATATGGTATGCCGAGCATTAGCATTGCAGCCCACAATCAGCTTGCCACCTGTGGCACTTACCAACTGCTGAAAGCGGGGGGGTTGAGCGTGTTCATCATGTGGCATGTACACAGAACTTATGTACATGCTCACATCGCTCTTCATCAATAATTTAATGCAGAGAAGTTAATACGTATATATTATGTGCAATACATATTTTTTTTTATTTAACGCATAAGCAATTACAATTTTTGGGAATAATTAAAACGTGAAATTACAGTCTGTGTTACAAAGGAAATTAAAATAATTTGAAAAAAAAAAGAACAAACCAAATAAAAATATGTCATATCAAAATACTATTAAAATAGAACAACTAACTACAGACAATTATGATACATGGAAAATACAAATGGAGTCTCTACTTATAAAAAATGATATGTGGGAGTACGTTTCAGGCGAGCATGAGGCCCCAAGAGATGAAGAAAACACTAAAACAGAATATACAAATTGGATTAAAATGGACCGTAAAGCACTTGCAGATTTACTGTTGTTAATTAGTCCACCATTGTTGAAGGATATAAAGGATGGCATTTTGTCTAAAGATATATGGAAAAAGTTAAAACAAACATATGACTCAAAAGGACCACCGCGAAAGGCCACATAATGGAAACAGTTAATAATAAATAAAATGTCAAGTGAAAACACCATGCCTCAACATTTGTCAAAATTTTTCAATATTGTCGACAAGCTTCGATCAATAGATGTAATTGTCGATGAAGAACTAATATCAATTTTACTTTTATATAGCCTTCCAGATCAATGTGAGAATTTCAGGATTGCGATGGAATCAAGGGATAATTTACCTGACCCTACAACCCTAAAAGTGAAAATTTTGGAAGAGTACAATGCTCGAAATATGCAGCAAAATCCGGATTCGGAAGCTTTATTTATAAAAGGTAAGCGTCATGAAAACAACAAAAAAATTTCATTCAACCGTTCACCTAATTTTTCAACAAATTCAAACACCCGATATCCTAGAAATCAGAAAAATAATATTATTTGCTACAAATGCAGAAAATATGGTCATATTGCTGAAAAATGCTCGAAATATGCAGCAAAATCCGGATTCTGAAGCTTTATTTGTAAAAGGTAAGCGTCATGAAAACAACAAAAAAATTTCATTCAACCGTTCACCTAATTTTTCAACAAATTCAAACATCCGATATACTAGGAATCAGAAAAAAAAAATTTTTATTCAACCGTTCACCTAATTTTTCAACAAATTCAAACACCCGATATCCTAGAAATCAGAAAAATAATATTATTTGCTACAAATACAGAAAATATGGTCATATTGCTGAACAATGTCACAGTAAGTTTAAAATAAATTTTAATAAAAAAGAAAAATCTATTTTAGCTACCGTAGAAGCTTATCTAGTTAAGCATAATGCAGTTTTACAAATCAAAAATCAAAGTTACTCATCAACAAACAATAGGACATTTTGGATTCTCGATAGCGGCGCTACATCACACATTTGTACAAACTTAGACAATTTTGGATATATAAACAATTCAAAATCTCATCTTTATTTAGCGGATAATAAGAAAGTTGAAGTGAGAGGGAAAGGTATTGTAAAGTTAAATAATAATTTAAAGTTAAGTGAAACTCTATACGTTCCGTATTTACGAGCAAATCTCATATCAATAAGTAAAATCACTAGTCATGGTTACGAAGTAATTTTTAAAAAAAATAAAGCTTTAATTATTAAGCAAAATAAAAATATTATATTAGAATACATTAAAGAGAAAAATTTATACTATGTAAATAACAATTATAATTATTATAATAATAAAATAAATAATTATAACAAAGTAAATTTAGCTTACAAACAAACAAAATGATTTAATTTTATGGCATGCGCGTTATGGTCATCTCAACAACAAAAGCCTAAAGGACCTGACCAAAAATGAAAAAATTAAAGGAATTAATAAATCAGTAATTAACATAAAAAATGAACCAACTTGTATTATATGTGCTCAGGGAAAACAAACTAGACTTCCTTTTGAAAATAAAAACCGAATTAAAAGCAAATATCCACTTTTCTTAATACACAGTGACGTTTGCGGTCCCATAAGAACTTCATCGCATGGTGGTGCAAAATTTTTTATAACGTTCATAGATGAAGCTACTGGATGGACGGAAATTTATTTCATGAAGCAGAAAAGTGAAGCACTAAATAAATTTAAACTATTTCACACACAGGTTGAAAATTTTATTGGTTAGAAAATTAAAATATTACGCACAGATAACGGCACAGAGTACGTAAACTCTGAGTTCAAAAATTACCTACAACAATATGGCATTCAACATCAACTGACTGTGAGTTACACACCGCAACAGAACGGCGTAGCGGAACGCAAAAATCGAACTATTTTAGATATGGCGAGATGTTTACTGCTGCAGTCAAAATTACCTATATATCTATGGGCTGAAGCAGAATCAACCGCCAATCATATACGAAACAGATCCGCATCTAGAGCTTTAAACAACGAAACACCATATAAGTTATGATATATTAATAGCGGTTCAAGAACACATGTTAAAATTTAAAGAGGAACTACAAAAAGTTAAAAAAAAAAAATAATCCTATTTTTGTCTAATCATCCTAAATTTAATTTAATACTGAGTGTAATTAAAATTTTAAAAACATACTGAAAAACATTTTAAATGAAAAATTTTTTTTGAAAATAATAAATTAATGCAGAAAAGTTAATACGTATATATTATGTGCAATACATATTTTTTTTATTTAACACATAAGCAATTACAATTTTTGGGAATAATTCAAATGTGAAATTACAGTCTGTGTGACAAAGGAAATTAAAATAATTTAAAAAAACAAAAAAAAAAACCAATTGAAAATATGTCATATCAAAATACTATTAAAATAGAACAACTAACTCCAGACAATTATGATACATGGAAAATACAAATGGAGTCTCTACTTATAAAAAATGATATGTGGGAGTACGTTTCAGGCGAGCATGAGGCCCCAAGAGATGAAGAAAACACTAAAACAGAATATACAAATTGGATTAAAATGGACCGTAAATCACGTGCAGATTTACTGTTGTCAATTAGTCCACCATTGTTGAAGGATATAAAGGATTGCATTTTGTCTAAAGATATATGGAAAATGTTAAAACAAACATATGACTCAAAAGGACCAGCGCGAAAGGCCACATAATGGAAACAGTTAATAATAAATAAAATGTCAAGTGAAAACACCATGCCTCAACATTTGTCAAAATTTTTCGATATTGTCGACAAGCTTTGATCAATAGATGTAATTGTCGATGAAGAACTAATATCAATTTTACTTTTATATAGCCTTCCAGATCAATGTGAGAATTTCAGGATTGCGATGGAATCAAGGGATAATTTAGCTGACCCTACAACCCTAAAAGTGAAAATTTTTGAAGAGTACAATGCTCGAAATATGCAGCAAAATCCGGATTCTGAAGCTTTATTTATAAAAGGTAAGCGTCATGAAAACAACAAAAAAATTTCATTCAACCGTTCACCTAATTTTTCAACAAATTCAAACACCCGATATCCTAGAAATCAGAAAAATAATATTATTTGCTACAATTGCAGAAAATATGGTCATATTGCTGAACAATGCTCGAAATATGCAGCAAAATCCGGATTCTGAAGCTTTATTTGTAAAAGGAAGCGTCATGAAAACAACAAAAAAATTTCATTCAACCGTTCACCTAATTTTTCAACAAATTCAAACACCCGATATCCTAGAAATCAGAAAAATAATATTATTTAATACAAATGTAGAAAATATGGTCATATTGCTGAACAATGTCACAGTAAGTTTAAAATAAATTTTATTAAAAAAGAAAAATCTATTTTAGCTACCGTAGAAGCTTATCTAGTTAAGCATAATGCAGTTTTACAAATCAAAAATCAAAGTTACTCATCAACAAACAATAGGACATTTTGGATTCTCGATAGCGGCGCTACATCACACATTTGTACAAACTTAGACAATTTTGGATATATAAACAATTCAAAATCTCATCTTTATTTAGCGGATAATAAGAAAGTTGAAGTGAGAGGGAAAGGTATTGTAAAGTTAAATAATAATTTAAAGTTAAGTGAAACTCTATACGTTCCGGATTTACGAGCAAATCTCATATCAATAAGTAAAATCACTAGTCATGGTTACGAAGTAATTTTTAAAAAAAATAAAGCTTTAATTATTAATCAAAATAAAAATATTATATTAGAATATATTAAAGAGAAAAATTTATACTATGTAAATAACAATTATAATTATTATAATAATAAAATAACTAATTATAACAAAGTAAATTTAGCTTACAAACAAACAAAATGATTTAATTTTATGGCATGCGCGTTATGGTCATCTCAACAACAAAAGCCTAAAGGACCTGACCAAAAATGAAAAAATTAAAGGAATTAATAAATCAGTAATTAACATAAAAAATAAACCAACTTGTATTATATGTGCTCAGGGAAAACAAACTAGACTTCCTTTTGAAAATAAAAACCGAATTAAAAGTAAATATCCACTTTTCTTAATACACAGTGACGTTTGCGGTCTCATAAGAATTTCATCGCATGGTGGTGCAAAATTTTTTATAACGTTCATAGATGAAGCTACTGGATGGACGGAAATTTATTTCATGAAGCAGAAAAGTGAAGCACTAAATAAATTTGAACTATTTCACACACAGGTTGAAAATTTTATTGGTCAGAAAATTAAAATATTACGCCCAGATAACGGCACAGAGTACGTAAACTCTGAGTTCAAAAATTACCTACAACAATATGGCATTCAACATCAACTGACTGTGAGTTACACACCGCAACAGAACGGCGTAGCGGAACGCAAAAATCGAACTATTTTAGATATGGCGAGATGTTTACTGCTGCAGTCAAAATTACCTATATATCTATGGGCTGAAGCGGAATCAACCGCCAATCATATACGAAACATATCCGCATCTAGAGCTTTAAACAACGAAACACCATATAAGTTATGGACAGGAAAATATCCGAACATAAAATATTTTAAAATATTTGGTACTTTAGCATATGTTCTCAACAAAAACCCTAACATAAAAAAATTCGAAGCAAGATCAGAACCATATTATTTAAAATTCCAAAGCCTATAGATTATATAGTAAAGAAAAACGAAATATAATAAAAAGCAGAGATGTAAAGTTTATCAATTAGCCCGAGCAAATAACTTTTACCAATGAAAGAAAAACAGAAATTCATGATTTTGATATTGAAAAAAAATATGAACTGGAGATACAACAACATTAAGATCTAACAACAGGTTCACAATATTTTGGAAATAACAATATCCAAAAAGATCCTGTTGAAAATTTTAAAAATAAAGAACACCCAATTGGTAGCCGTAAAAACAAAACAATAAATAAAAAACTTGGAAGACCTAATATAATAAGAACAGGACTTCGTGGAAGACCAAGAAAAGTACGCAATTTTAAAATCAGGCATGAAAATCAAAAAGAAAAAAAAAGTAATATAAATGAAGAAAAACAAAATGAAAATTTTACAGAAAATGAAAAGTATAATAAAAATGAAGATGTAGAATTATGTGAAAATTTCCAAAGTTGTGATGAAAATAGTGATCAAAGTATAGAAGAGAATTATTTAGCATTTGAAAATGAATTTAGAAATTATTCAGAAATTTTAAAAAATGAATATAAAGATGAATGGATGGAAGCGATAAAAAATGAACTTCAAGCTCATAAGAAAACCTGCACTTGGGAAATAATAGAAAAGCCGCAAAATGAAAAAAATAATAGGTTCTAGGTGGGTTTCCACAACAAAAACTGACAAAGATGGGAATATAATAAGAAGAAAAGTACGGTTGGTGGCTAAAGGATGCAGTCACAGGCCTGGCATCGATTATGATGAAACTTGTGCTCCTGTAGCGAAATACAAGTCGATCCGTATCTTAACTGCCGTTGCAGCGGAATGGAATTTAGATTTGTACCAGTTTGATGTTGTCACAGGTTATCTAAATGGCAACATAGATGAAACTATCTACATGAGCATACCAGATTTTTATGACGAAATTGAAAATAAGAAAAATAAAGTTTGTAAAATCAAGAAGGCAATTTAAGGACTAAAACAAAGCGGGAGAGCATGGTTTAAAAGGCTCGATTATCAGTTAAAAGCAATGAATTTTAGACAAATGAAAACCGAACCATGTATATATGTACTAAAAAAAAAATGATGAATTAATGGTACTGACAACTTACGTCGACGACATACTCGTAGCAACAAATAATAAAAGTAGAATTAAATGGTTCAAAGACGAAATGATGAAACGTTTTCAAATAAAAGAGATTGGTGTTTGGGTATTGAATTTAAAAAAACAAATGATGGATTTTGTCTTACTCAAATAAAATTTATTAAAAAATTGTTAGCTTCGTTTAACAGGGAAAGTGCAGTTAAAATACCTATGAATCCAGGTGAAAAATTATCAAAAGAAATGTGTCCTAAATCATCAGAGGAAATACAAAACATGTCAAAAATACCATATCAGAATTTAATTAGTTCGTTATTATATTTATCAGTGACGACACGACCGGATATTTCCTTTGCTGTAAATTTTTTAAGCAGGTATAATACAAATTATGGTATCGCACATTGGACAGCAGCAAAACGGGTATTGAGATATTTGAAACAAACTATTAATATTGGTTTAAACTTCAAAAGATCTGGGAACGACATAATGGGTTATACAGATGCTGACTGGGCATCAAATATTGATGATAGAAAATCGTGTACTGGTTACGTTTTTACATTGGCAAATGCTGCAATATCATGGGAAGCTAGAAGACAAAAAACTGTGGCTTTATCGTCTGCCGAGGCTGAATACATGGCGTTAACAGAGTCCGGAAAAGAATCAATATATTTAAAAAACCTTTTATATGAAATCGGATACAGGTCCTATAATGCAATTACAATACATAACGATAACATTTGCGCACAACACATAGCAAACAATGCAATCATAAACAACAGAAGTAAACACATAAATATCAAATATCATTTTATTCGAAATAAAATTAAAACAGGTGACATAAAATTAAAATATATGAAATCGGAACTAATGCCAGCCGACATATTACCAAAACCTCCACCGAATGTTAAATTTGAAAGGATGTAGGAAACAACTTGGTCTAAATTAAAATTTTCGTTGCAGGGGATGTCTTGATCTGGCAGCTCTTATTTGAATTTACACTCACTAATATGTATACTAATTAGAATTTACATTATTTTATATCATACACATATTAATTATTAATATTGTTATAATCATTGTAATGTTCATTTCGAGTATTACTGAGTATTACAGTAAGTTTATCATTATATTTGAATTCAATATTTGTAATACATTGTATACAATTCTTTTAGTTTCAAATAAAATCACTCTTAAGTCTGCTTTTGTAACAACAGTTATTATTATTATTATAATTATTGTTATTATTACTATTACTATTATTATTATTATAATTATTATTATTATTATTATTATTATCATTATTATTATTATTATTATTATTATTATTATTATTATTATTATTATTATTATTATTATTATTATTATTATTATTATTATTATTATTATTATTATTATTATTATTATTATTATTATTATTATAATTATTGTTATTATTACTATTACTATTATTATTATTATAATTATTATTATTATTATTATTATTATTATTATTATTATTATTATTATTATTATTATTATTATCATTATTATTATTATTATTATTATTATTATTATTATTATTATTATTATTATTATTATTATTAT